>JAODAL010057003.1:0-22946 GCA_025379985.1 Phyllomedusa bahiana
TGCGGAACTGAAACGGATTTGGGCCCCGGGGTAGAGTCGCCCTGACGGAAGGGAGCAAGCTGGGGCAGTGGGGGAGGTGCGGCCCGGTTCCTGGGAAAGACGGGCGGGGTCCTGGAAGAGGCTTTCCGATTTACCCAAGGGACCCCCTCCTCGGTTCCATAGCGGAATGGCCCAGGCCAAGGCTTCCCCCGATAAAAAGGCTAATTATGAAGGCCACCTTAGCCCGCTCGGTAGGGAATTGGTGCCCCAACATCTCAATGTGGATGGAGCATTGACTGATGAAGCCACGACACTTCTTGGGGAGGAGGAGCGTGAGGGAAGCAACAGATGCAGAGATGGTCCCGATGCAGGAGCAACTGGTGCTGACGTGGCAGCAGCAGCCGCAGGCAGAGGTAGACGGGTCGCAAGGTTCTGCATCATGGCCGGGAGCTTGCCAATACGCTGGCTCTACTGGGCAACGGCCGTTGTGACGTCCCAGAATCAGGTAAAGGGTACCCTAGCGGAATCCATGGCCAGATTGTACTGTAACTGGTTTGGTGGATTCGCTGGACCACCGCAAGCGATGATAATTAAGCCACGCCAGGGAGCGGGGTCTAAGTAGCCCCCAGTATTAACCAGAGCCCGCCGCAAAGCGGGATGGACTTGCTGTGGTGTGAGGCTACCAGGTCGCTACCCCTGACGTGACTTGCTTGTGATGGCTGCCGGGGTAATGCGGGGTAAGAATCGTAATCCAGAGACATAGTCGGGGACAGGCAGAAGGTCAAGGCAGGGGCAGAGGTTCGTGGTCAGAGACGGGCAAACGGTCAGGGCAGGCGGCAAACAGGCAAGGTCAGGAAACGTAGCGGAAAAAGACTGGTACAGGTGACAAAATGGACTCCAACACTATCTAAAGACACTGAATGCACACCAACAATTTGGCAGAGAGTGCGGGGGCATCCACCTTATTTAGGACCAGCGCCGACAATTGACTAATTACCGGTGCGCGGGCCCCTTTAAATCCAGACCAGCTATCGCGCGCCCCACCCTAAGCAGCGGGTACGCGCGCAGCAGCCGGGACAGGCACGATCAGCGTGCACAGGAAGCGTGGACGGGTAAGTGAGCCGGCGCCGGGGCCCGGGCAGCAGGGGGATGGTCACGGGCAGCCGTGGCAACCCGCCGCCGGACCACCTGCGGGCAGAGGGGCGGCCACGGGGGCGACGGCACCCGCGACAGCCCCCATGACAGTAACACTCACTAGATGACTCATTAATAAAATTTCTAGCAGAAAGAACGAGATACAGTTATAGTAGAAGATGCTCCAGAATGATTATTTAATGAAGAATACAATTATTTACTAAAAACAGACTTGTCCCTTATCTTCAATAAAAAGATTCTTTACTCTCTATAATGTGCTCATCTAAAAAGACAAAACAGACTGCAGGATCTGTACAGAAGCTCATGGATTTCCCTGTGGCACCATAAGACAAGAGCCACAATCATTTTCTGTATAGATCCCAAAAAGAAAATACTCCATATTCTGTATAAAAATGCATAAGCAAATAAAGGTACAGTGAGGTTTCCCCGAAATCCCTATCATTGCTTTTTACTTTACTGATCATAATGTGCTGTGTGCTTGAGGTTGTACATAGTGTTAAAGGGGATTTGCCGAGAGATAGATTCTTACCCCTCTCTTGTTAGCACAGGCAGAATGTCAACAGATCATGCTGAGTCATGAAGCTGCAGGGGAGAGAGGGAGGGGGAGTGAGAAGTGAGGAATCCAAAGGGAGCGTCTCAAAAACTTAAGTGAAATAATAAACAGTACAACAGTGGATTCACAATACAGCAAGACAGCCTCAGACTGCACTGTCAGAAGCCTTATCTGCTAAGATGCTAATGTAATGCTGAAAGAGAGAGAGACACACACACAGCGGGGAGCACAGAGCTGCATAAGGATCTTGTGACATGTACACTGAAATAAAAAAACTATAACTTGTGGATTCTAAAATCAAAAGAGAAACCTATTCTACACAGCAGCTTGAAAGCTTCTTCATGTTCCCTTTTCATTTAGATAAAGCAGGTATCTAATCACTCTCCAACAGTTTATTCTGTATACAAAAGAAAACATATTTCTACCCGGTGCCTTAAAAACTTCGCCAGCTCAGTCTCAAAAGATAAGAAGCTCTCTCTGAGCAAGCCCGTCCAGTCTTGTCAGTCGTATCCCAATAGACCTTTGAAGTAACCAAGGGCATGTAAGGCAGCCTGTACTCTCTCAGGCTGCAATTTTTGTAATCAACATATATTTAGAAAAGTGATTAAAAAACCCTCTTTTGAGGATCCCCCCGAAACCCTTTACATCGGGGCAAAACCCCTTTAAGTGTACATTTGTGATTTGAAAAACTTCTACTCTGCTGCTAAATTGATTACTTTCTTATACTTGTAAATTTTTTTGTAGGGGCCCCAAGTTAAACCCATGGATAAAATAGATAGAAAAGATAGAAAATTTGATAGAAAGATAATAATAGATAATATGGAAAGAGATGGATAGAATGATAAAAACCGATACGTTTTATGGCTTTGGGAAAATCAAAACCCATACAGTATGGGGTCCCTTTTCAAAACATTCCCGGGTATACATACCATGGGGTACAACAAATTTTTTTTTTTTTGGGTGAGAAATTATGAAGCCCCTGATAGAGGGGGAGAAAAGAAAAGCCCTCTTATTAAAAGGGGGAAGCACTTTGGAAATTTTTCAGGGTGGCCCTTTTCAATACCCCAATTTTTTTAAATTTGCAAGTGGATATAAAATTAAATTTTTATTTAAATCTGACCTTGATAAACTAAATGCAAAGGTGAGCCCCAAAATTTTGCTGAACGCCGCGAAGAAAACCCCCCCACTGAGGCCCCTCGCCTCAAAATAAAAAAACCAAACTGCATACATTTAAAACTGCACCCCGAAATCACCCAAAAAGGGATTTAACTTAACCACCCCTTTAACCTCCCGTTTTCACGGGCCCCAGCCCAACTTTTTCAAAAACCCTTTCAACGCTCCCCTTTCCGCCCCACCCCCCCCCTCCCCCATCTTTTCCTCTCACAGATGATTTCCGCCACTCACTTTTTTAATAAGATCAATCTCTTTTAGACAAACCCTTTCACCCCCTTTTTCCCCCTTTCTGCCCTTATCCTATTCCTGAAAGTTTCCCCCCCTTTTTCCCACCCCAAAACCTGCTCATCACTCTTCCCCCCCAAATCTTCCCCTTCTCCCCCTGTCCCCTCATGACAACCTCCACTCAAACCGGGGCCCAAAAACCCCCAACCCCACTACCTGTAACTTGACCCACTGCCACCCCAAACCTCTTTCCCAGACCTCATTGTTTCCCTGTCACCCCCACCCTCACCCATCTCTTAAAACCAATCATTAACCTCGGGGCATTTTCCCCTTTCCCCCTCCTTTAAACATCCCCAAAAAAACACTCACCCTTTAAAACCCACCCCTTGCCCCCTCCTCAACTGCCCCAACTATCGCCCCATCTCACTGCTTCCATTCGCCCTAAAATCCTCGAACAAACATCTTTCTTCAATTTTCCTCTCATCTATCTACCAACTCCCTCCTTGACCCACTGAAAATCTGGTTTCCGACCCCACCACTCTACAAAAAACCCGGCCCTAACCAAAGTACCAACGACCAAAGAACGGGCCAAAACCCTCAGGGCCACTTTTCCTGGTTTCTCCCCCCTTAGACCTGTCCCCCCGGGCCATTGACACTGTCAAAACCACTCCCCCGGTTCCCCCCCCAAAACAAATCCTCTCCTTCCCCTCGGAAAACACGGTCGGGCCCTTTCCGGGAAAATCCTCCTACCTCACTAATGGGACTTTTCCAGCGTCTCTCACTAAACCACCACCTCCGCCCCCCTTTTCTTTCCCGCTCTCTTTTGGTGAAAACCCCCGGGGTTTTGTCCGGGCCCCAAATTTACTCTTTTCTATCTACACTATTGGGTTTGGTCAACTAATACCATCGAAATGGCTTTTCCAATAGCACCCTGTATGCTGACGATCCCCCAACTCTCCCTCTCCGGCCCAGATAATTCCCTTTCCCCCAAACTCTCCCGGATCCCTGCCTTTGTCTTTCGTCCAAATCCCCTACTTCTCCTCACGTTTTTCCTTAACAAAACGTGGAAAAACTAAATTTTCATCATTTTTCCCCCGCCCCCAAACTCCATCCCCCCCACCTGATCTCCCCCCAAAAATTTTCCCCCAAAAAAGCCCAATGGCTACCCCCTCTCTCACCACCCTCACAATCCGCTGTTTTGGGGAAAAACCCTTAAACCCCCCAATCTGTCCTTAAAAACCAAACACACCCCAAACCCTCACCCCACCGCCCCCCTCCAACGAAAAAATATCTCCCCAATCCTTTCCCATTCCTTAACTTCGAAAGAAACAAAAATTTGCTCGTCCATGCCCTCCTCATCTCACGCCTAGACTATTGGGAACAATCCTTCTCTGGGGGCCTCCCCGCTACACCCTCGCTCCCCTCCAATCCATCCTTTAAATCTGCTCCCCGTCTGGGTTTCACCTCCTTCCTCGAAACTCCCTCCCGCTCCCCTCTGCCCCAACCTTCCCCTGGGTTCCCAATTTCCCCCGCGAATCCAGTTTAAATTTTTGCAACCTTTACCTACAAGGCTCCCCCAAAACCATTCCCCTTTCCCTACATTTTTCCCGCTCTAATCCTCCCCAAATCTCCCTTTACGCAACCTCCGCTCCTCAAAAGGACCCCTTTTTCTCTGCTCTCCCCCTTATCACTCCTCACAACAACCGCTCCAAGACCCTTTTCCCCGTGCTTTTACCCCCACTCTGGAACTCACGCCCCCCCAATTCCTCAAGGACTCCTCCCCCCCCCCTCACCAAACCTCAAAAGCAACCGGAAAAAAAATCTCTTCGGTTTTCCCACAAAACCCAAAAAATAACCCTGCTGGCAACTACACATCCACAACCAGTTTTCCCGGGCCCCCCAAAAACCCCTTTTTCCCCCTTCCCCACCTTTCCCTTTTTTGAAATGTTACCCTTGCGGGCAAAGGGGAAAATTTCCCCCTTCTGTACCAGTTTTTAAGTTTAGTAAAATTTTTCCCCCCTTTTTTTTTTACTTTTTGAACCCCAAAATTATGTATGAAACCTGAATTTAAACCCGTCCTGGGAAACCCAAAGGCCCCCTCCAAAAAAAAAAATAAAAATAATAATAATGGGGGTTTTCCAAACATATATAACCTGAACATTCCCTATGCACACAAGTATTTATGTTTAAAGTAAGTTTTGGCATATATTTTTTATATTTTTTTAAATTTTTTTATTTCTATATCGACACCCCCCAGTCTAAGGGTTTTTGAAAATACAATATAAAAATAATTCCCTTAAAAACGTAAAAAAATAAAAATTTTTCTAGGAAAACTTTTTTTTTGGGCAGATAAAAACCTTTTTGGGGCACAATATATAAAACAACAAATTGGGGGTGTAATAGCTCCCTTTTGGGATTGGGACTGTTTTTGGGTTTGGGGCCTGCCAAAAAACAAAAAATTTCAGTTAAATTTAAAAATGTTTTTCTGCACTTCACCCAGTTCCAGCACACATCCTTTCCCCATTGGTTACCAAGCTTTAATTTTTTTATATGTCTTTTAATTTTTCCCTTTTGTATTTTTTTCAAATCTTTTTTCAAATATTTTTTTTCTACTTATTTTTGATTTTTTTTTTTTGCTACATGTGTATCTAAATCAGGGTGTTTAAAAAGGTTTCCCATTTTTTCCCGGAAAATAATTTTTGGGGGTTGCCCTTTTACAACCATTAATGATTTTGAACATTTTTTTTTTTTTCAATGGGATTCAAAAGGTAATTGATTTATGAACACTGTACATATTCTTTAATTTTAAAATATGAATTTTTTTTAAAACGTTATTGGGTTTTTATACATGCAAGTTTTACCCAAAGGGTCTTTGGAAAAAGGGCACAACGCATGAAACAGTCCCGCTTATCTGTAAAGGGTAACAACCCTGTCTTTAAGTACGTGAAAAACATCGAAAAAAGCAACCAAATTTAAGGGGCGGGCCCCGAAAAGCAACCCGCTTGTTTTTTTTTCTTTTACCAAGGGTGCATGAATACCTTTAAAATTTTTTTTAAAACAAATAAAAAGTGAATTTAAATTTAAACTGATTTATCTTTAGTGCTGGCACTCAAAACTCTTTTACAAAAAGAATTTCCGGCATTTAAAGGTTCTGGAAACCAACCGTCACCGAAGCACCTTATAAGGTTAAACCAGGGGAATGGTCCATTTTTAATTTTTTTGACCAATACCCGGCTAAAGGCCCCCGAGTACAACTCCCCTTCCTCCTTGGGCCCCAGATCCTAGGAAAGGAAAGGGGAATAAAATACCCGTGATAGGAAAAAAAACCTTTTTGTGAAGTGCATGGGGCCCCTAAATTTTTTCTGAGAAAAAACCCCCCTGGGAGGCCCAAAGGGCCAGAGGTTAGGGGCTAGCTCAACATTTTAGAGATGTACCGGGTTTAATTGGGGGTTTAAAAAGCAAACTCCCCCTTTGCCCCGTTCCCAACCCCTTTTTTGTTTGAAATTTATTGCCACCCCATTTTCAGGGTGCATGGATGCTTTCAAAGTAAAAGGGGGTTTTACCATAAACTCATTTCATACCTCCCCGCATCGAGAGCCCCTTTTCCCGCCGGGTTTTAGAAGGAAGCATGTTGATTTGTTTGAATTGCATATCTGTTTCCCCCAACATAGTAAAAAAAAGGTCTGCTTTATAAAAATGCTACAATGCAGTCAGTGGTAATTTTTTACCTCACAGAAAAAGGGGCCCCGGTTCAACCCCCTCAGGAATCAAACCTGATTTTTTTCTTATCAATGCAAACCCTATTGAGATTTTTTTTTTTAATTTTTTGCACTGTTTGACTAATTACAAGGAGTACAAGGAGGGGAGTATGTGACAGCACCGGGGGTTGAACACTAGTAGCTGCCTGAGAGGAGAAACTTCAGCCTTTGTATCCACTGGAGTGAGCTGTAAACAATGGATCAGGAGCAGCTAAGACAAAAGCGGTCAGAATTTTTTAAAAAAAAGATGAAGGTGAAAAAGTTTTTTTTTTAAATTGCAAGCTTCCACGCCAAATTTTACTTCGTAGCAAAACCCCTTTATAATGAAATCCCCCGGTCTTTGAGAATGCATAAGCTAGAATGAGGAACTTTTTGCTCTGCACCCCTTCCCTTCTATTATTCTGTTCAAACCCAGGGACCCCTGCCACCCTTTGGACCTGAAAAGCAAAGTGAAAAAACAAGCTTGTGAGTGTGTTGAACCTAAAGTGGTTTTTTTTAAGGGGACTTAAGCTTCACGGGTTTACTTCAGGTATGAAGAGGTAAGCCCCCTACACCTATTAATGTTTGTTTTTGTCATAAATTTACTGTACCATTCAATTCACTGTTTTTGTAAATTATCTGTGCTAATATCACAAGGGAAAAAACCTTGCTCAAGATTGCCATTTCATCCAAACATATCCTGTGCTATGGGACGCAGTCCCTTTAAAAAACCATTAAGGGGACTACTGCTGTGGGGATATTTGCATTGGCGTAACATTTTTACATGTGTAAAAAGCAAAAAAACACATGGGCCGTCCACGGGGGGATCAGGTCACGTGTTTTAGGTGAATGGTGTCGGGTGGAGGAAAATGAGCCCAAACAGGCAGGGTGAACCATCAAGATTTCCCCAAAAAGGTAGACCAAAACCCCTTCATTTATCCCCTTTCAGCAGGGTTTAACCACCAAGAAATATGATTGGTTGTCATGCATTTCAAATGGTTTTTTAAAATAAACTGTACAATTTCAGGGTTTAAACATAACTTATTGGGGGCTTATGGCTACTAAGAGGATGTTACCACATGAGAATCTTCCCTCTTATCTAAACACAAGGCTACTACCTAGCGTAATTTCAAAAAGAGTCAGCTAGTTTAGCAGGCACCAGGTGCCATCTTCTTGTTTGGGGCATCAAATTAATTAGAAACACATAAAATATAATCTTTGATCCAGGGTCTTGTAATGGCTTCTTGGGGGAAGCTGGCGACTCCTTCATCAATAGTTTGTAAGGACTAAAAAAGACAGACGTCCTCATCCCCGTCCAGCCTATTTTGCTTAATTTTTGATCTGAGGAAGGCATAAACCCCCATGAGGTAGAAAACCAATTGTCCTCATTTTAGGGACAAATTCCTTCCCGACTCGATCTGGCAATCAGAATAAATTCCCGGATCAATGACCCAGGGATTGGAAGCCCAGATCCTGAATCTAAATGAGCAACTTGCAAGACTGAGATTTATTGAGAAGGAGTCTGCTACTCACTGAGCAAGCACTCGCTGGGGTAGATGTATGGGAGGATGGCAACATGGAGGTGTAGGGAAATGAAGCACTAAACTGCGGGGACATTTATGAGGCGAAGTAGAGGGAAGATTGTCATGAGGCTAGTCCTGATCTGGCACACCCCAACAAATGTCAAGGGCATGTCAGTTTGGGAATGGCATTGCTTGCGCAAGGCACTTCCCCTGTCTGCCCCCAGTAAGAGGGGGAAATAAGCAGTACAGGTCAGGCTAGACAGGTGCTGGTAATTGGGCCCCTCAATTGTTAGGGGAACAGACAGGGCAATCTGTCACAAAGACTGGAATCGTCAAACAGTATTTGTCTTCCTGGGGCTCAAGATCGACCATATCATGAATTGGGTTGATAGAATTACTGGGTTGGGGTTGGGTGAAGACCAAGCATGTCATGGTCCATATTGACATCAATAATAGAGTTAGAGGTAGGTGGAAAAGTACTTAAAAAGTATTTCAGGGATTTAGGCTTTAAGTTTAACACAAGAACCTCAAACATAGTATGTCCAAAAACACTACCTGTACTATGTGCCACCCCAAGGGGAGATGGGCGGGAGATTAGGGAAGTAAAACACATGGCCAGGAATTAGTGTAGGAAGAAAGATTTTGGTTCTTGGAGGACTGGCATGTTTCGTCATGGCTACAGAATAAACAGTAGGGAAGGGCTGAATATAAATGGGAAGGGTGCACTGTATGGGGGAAAAGACTAGAAGGTTGGAGTAGTATTTAAACTAGGGACTGGGGCAGGGGCAATTACAATACAGCAAGGGAAGACAGTGTAAAATAGTAACCTGCCTAAAGTAATATAACTGTGAGAGAAACTGAACGAGAGGTAGGAGACAATGAACAAGGATAAAGGAATATGAAAAAAAACATAAAAGCCATGTATACTAATGCGATATAGCGTCACTATAAAATGGAAAAATTTAGAATTGATAATGTGGAAGACAAATATGCCATAGTGGAGATAAGTGAGACTTGGCTGGGCAAACATATGTTAGTTAATGTGCAGAGTTATATTCTTTCTGTCCAGTAAAGATCACATGAACAAGAAAGGAGAGGTGTACTTGTATGTAAAATCAAGCATTAAGCAAATGCTATGTGATGATATTGGTGAGGGAGATGAAAATGTGGGGTCCCAATGGGGGATAATAAGGGGAGAAGGGAATGAATAATATAGTACTTTATTGGTTTTTTTTTTAAGTAGTTTGGAACTACCAGAAAATCCATTAAAAGGCAAATAGAAAATGCATCAAATTATTGTGGGGGAGTTCACTATCCCAATATAAACGGGAACCAGAAACCAGTAAGTCCAGCTAAGAAAACAGGTTTTTTGAACATATTAAAATACAATTACCTTTCTCGGCTAGCACAGGATCCGGCAAGAGGATAGGCACTTCTGAATCTAATCTTAACTGATATACCAGACAGACTATCAAATGTTCAGGATGGTGGTTATCTAGGAAATAGGGATCACAGCATAATACGTTTTCATTTATTTTTAATAAAATGTTTAGTAAAGGGCTGGCCAAAACTGGATGACCTGGATAGAATAAACTGGGACAAAGTCCACAAAAATGAAAAGTACACAAACTAAAATGGGACATTTTTAAAATCATGCTAAAAAAACACTGAGAGAAATATATACCTTATGGGAAAAAAATGCCTTAGAAACAGGAGGAAACTGAATGTGGTTAAATAATACTGTAAGGGACGCGATAAGTGATAAAAGGAAGCATTCAAAGTACTTATAATATATAGTCGAGTATAAGCTGAGCTGAATATAAGCCGAGGCACCTATTTTTGCCAAAAAATGGGAAAATTTATTGACCCGAGTATAAGCCTAGGGTGGAAAATGCACCCAGCTACTGGTAATTTTCAAAAGTAAAAATTGGCAATGTAATTTCCCCCAAGGCTGGTAAAAATAGTTTAATGTCCCCAAGCAGGTATGGGGCGTTTATGTGTCAACCAAAGGCAGGTGTAAGCAGGTATATGTCCCCCATAGGCGGGGTTATAAGCAGGTATATGTCCTCTATAGGCAGGTATAGGCAGGTTATAGGCAGGTATATGTCCCCCATAGGCAGGTATAGGCATGTATATGTCCCCCATAGGCAGGTATAGGCAGATATATGTCCCCCAAAGACAGGTATAGGTAGTTTACATGTCCCCCAAAGGCAGGTATAGGCGTTTTATGGCAGGTATATGTTCCCATACGCAGGTATAGGCATGTATATGTCCCCCATAGCAGGCATAGGCAGGTATAAGTCTCCAAAGGCAGGTATATGTCTCCATAGGCAGGTATTAGTCTCCCATAGGCAGGTATGGGCATTATATTTCCCCATAGCAGTTATAGGCAGGTATAAGCAGTTATATTCCCCCATAGGCGGTATAGGCAGTTATAGGCAGGAAAATATGTTCCTATAGGCAGGGTATTGGGCTTTGTATATGTCCCCATTGTAGGTATTAGTCTCCCATAGGCAGGTTATAGCAGGGTTTGTTGAAAAAATGAAAAAATTCAAGTACTTCACCTTTCCCTGCTGCTCTGTTTCCTCCATCTTCTGGTACAGGTTTCGTGATGTCATCAGGCTGCGCAGGCAGCGTGATGACACTCACGCTCCTGGGGCCGGATACTCCGGAAGGCCACATGTCTGTGGCCTTCCGGAGTCCTATAGCACGCTCTGCTCCGCAATAGTGCCTTCAGCTGTATGTTCTCCCAGAGGTAGCGCATGCAGTTGAAGAGATCCCCACCGGCGCCTCGGGCTATGGCAGCACCCAAACGCTTGATGGGTGACTCCATGTCAGTATATGCGCTCCCAGATGAGTCACATAAGCTGAAGTATCCCGCCGGCGCCCTGGGCCATGGTATTTGTCTGGGTCCCAACGGGGATATTGCAGCTTTTCTGGACACGATGGTGATTCAAGTATAAACTGGGGAAACGGCTTTTTCAGCACATTTTTTGTGCTGAAAAACTGGGCTTGTACTCAATTATATACAGTAAGAAAAAAGAAAATAATAAGATTAAAAGATATAAGGAGAAAAAAAGCAAATAAAAGCAGCAAAACTGAAATAGAGAGGCCCTTGCCAGAGACAGCAAAAATAACACCCAAATATTCTTAAATTTGGGCATAAATAGTAAGAAACCTAAAGCGAAGTGTTGGCCCACTCAGAAATAATCTGGGTGTTATAGTGGATGAGGATGAAGGGAAAAAGGGAAGTCTATTGAATCCTTATTTTCTACTGTATTTACACATGAAAACCTAGACAGATGGGCATTTATTAGGGGCTTTATGTTTAAAAATTTCATTTTGACATTGCCGGTCCCATCTTCTGTTTAAACATGACCCAGGCAACATGAAAAGGTAAGGGGGGCAGCCACCTTAGAAGTATTTCTCATTAAGGGTCCACCAGATGCCCATTTCGGGTCGCACAAGGTTGTCAAAATTCTTCCCCCGGTAACTCCGGGGTAATTGATGCACTTTACTTTTACGGAATGAGTGTGTTAAAGGGCCTTTAAGAGCAGGTTGCATATTTCCCCCCCAAACAATAAGGCTTTAAAGGTTTAATTGAAAAGGTAAGGATAATAAAGTATTAGGAAAGTTGGAGACTTGGCTGGGAAATTGCAAATAAAGTTTAAAGTGGATACCGCATTAGGTCATGCACTTGTCCAAGGAAACAAAAAGTAGAATTATGTAATAAATAGTTAGGATACTTAGTAAAACTGGCTGAGAAAGCTTGGGGATATTGGTAGACAGTAGTTACAACTCAGTGACCAACGCCAGGGAGCTGTGCCAAGGGGAAATAAAATCATGAGCTGCATTAAAAGAGGCATAAAGTCAAGACGGCAACATAATTTGCCCCTTATAAAATCATAGTGAGGCCCTTATGGAATATTGTAACAGTTTTGAACACCCGGTAAAGAAAAACTGAGCTAGAGCAAAGTGACCCCAAGTTAGCTAAGGGAAATGGAATTTACAGTACCAACACAGGGCTTCAAACTTGAAGACGGCTTTTGGGCGATTTAATTTCATGACAAATTATGAAAAGGCAGTTTCACGATTTTTGTATGATCCTTTTTAATCTAGGCCCGTACAACAAGGGGGCCTCTAAAATCTGAGGAAAAAAGTTTTCAACCATCACAAGATAAAGATTCTTTACTGTAAAACGGGGAGACTATGGGGTTCACTGCCCTAAGATTTGTTATGTTGGGTTTTATTGACAATTGCAAAAAGGATTTAACGCCTTTTTTAAAAAAAAAAATACACGATTATGGTTAAAAAATTCTAGAGATAAGACACTGATCCAGGGGTTATTCTGATTGCCCTATCTGGAGTTTGGGAAGGAATTTTTTCCTCTTGTATGGGATAACTGGTATCTGTCTCATAGGGGGTTGTAGAAAGTAATGTACTGCGTCCAGCAGCTGTTCCCGACTTTTACATGTATGGGCTTGTATAAGCTATCTGCCTAATTTTCTTTAAGGCAATGTTCACACGGCCTATTGCCGACGTGATTGCGACGTAATTGGTTCAGCTGCCTAGACCCATAGCTATTCTTGGAACGCTAGTTAAACATTGCATCCCTTCACTGTTTTTTCCAGCACATGATGTCACTGCTACGGACTAGCGGGGAACTCAAGAGCTCTGGCATTAAGGTAGTTGCAGTAAACAGAGAGGTGAGCACAAGTCATTTCTTATTTTAACATTCTTGGCCTGTACAACAGTTTCCGAAAATCTCAAAAAAAACACTTTAAAAACTTAGGTATTTTTGGCAACAAATTCCAGACTGCCACTTATTCATTTTACACTGCTATTAAGCAAACAGTAAGGAGCATCTGGCAGAATTCTGAATGTAGCAAGAGAATTCTCTGAAATAGTGGAGCTCAGTGACTACGTTTGTCTGTAACGAATGGCTTAGCAAAGGGGAAAGACATTAACAAGCAGCTATTTTCCAGCCTTCTGATGGACACATTGTGAGTATCTTTAAGTTCTAATAAATGTAACTATACTGTCATAGTTTATTTAAAAAAGGGAAAAAAAGGTCAAAATTGCTTCCATTTTGGGTTTTTTTATGTGCTTTTGTTCTGCAAATCTTTGTAATGTTACAAAAAAAACCTATTATGCAGAAGGTGCACAATTTTACTTTAGGGGTCACTATGACACTTTAAAAACTCCTGTTTTTTGTTTGTGGCTTTGTGCAGGACACAAGACAATGTTCATACATGAATTTCTTCACCTGTCAGTTACAGCTGGGACCCTGTTGCTAGCATCCGGATTGGAAATAACTTTGCTCCCACCCTTTTAATTAAAACCCATGGGGCATTCTGGGGAATTAAAGAAATGTTGCCGGACACTGTTATGTTACCTGAGTGGTCCCCTTCTGAGGGAGATTGTGAGGAAACTGACTTGTTGTTATGGCAGCCGGTATGTAATACCAGATTTTCATGGTTCCCTTTTTACTACGACTTTTACACCCTGGATTAGGAGAGCACTATTGTACTCAGTTCTGAATATCTTATTACAGAACAGAGTAAAAGGCAATTGCACCCCCTAGTGGTCAAGTACCATATGGGGACTAAAAATAGTTAAATAAAAATGTAAAGAAAAAAAATTTAAAGATTAAAAGTTCAAAACAACCCCATTTTTGCCATGTAACACAATAAAATTTAAAACAAACAATAGTTGAACATAATAGGTATCTTCGCATCCATTAAAAATTTATTAAAGTATAACATTATTTATCCCACATGGTAAACCCAAGTTACAAAGGAAAATACCCAACACAAAAAAAGGGTTGTTTTGGTCACTTCATGGACCCAAAAATTGGAATAAAAAGAGATCACATATTTTTTCTAAAATAGCATGAATAAAAAATACACTATAGCATTCATAAAACAAGCCCTTCACTGAGGTTTGATAGATGGAAAAAATGTAAAAAGAAAATTAGTGGTTTGCAGGAAAAAATTTTCAACAAATTTAAAAAGTTTTTATTTTAAAAAAGTTTTAAACATAAGCAATACTCTTAAAATTAGGTATCATCAAAATCGTGGCGACCTGCAGAATACAGTCAACATGTCATTTATTCTGCACAGTGATTGTTAGGGGCCCCCAGAGCAGATAAACAGAAGGGTAATACAGAGTGTTAGCCCTGACGCTAGGCCCCCCAAATCTGTATGTAAACACAGAACCGACAAGACGGACTAAAAAATTTGTGGAAGGTCAGACAGAACAGGTCAAAAAGCAGAAAGAGCAACACGGTAAAAAATTTGTAAGGAAGGAAAAGGAAGGGAAAATGCAGAGGATGGGCAGAGGATAGGCAGAAACATCAGCAACCAAAAAAACTATAAGAATAAAGCACACCAGCTCAAGTCAAGACTATCACCAGCAACAAACTGAAGGCAGGAGGGATCTTTAATTGTAAGTCAGGGACCAGTCCAGAGTGTGATTGGAGCGGCTCCTTGACAACCAGAACACAGCCTGAGTGGTGCAGACAGCTGTCAATAACACCTCATCCAATTCACCTGCCACTCAGCACAAAGGCCAGCAGCAGCTGAAGGGTGGGGCCAGGGAACCTGTCAATCATCGTCAGCAGAATCTGGCAAGGCAGTGATCAGACTGAAAAAAAACAGCTTGGGCCCAAAAAAAAATTTTTATGGTAAGTTTAATGGAACCCTAAAATGTACATCTTGTCAGGCTATCAATTAGCCCTCATATGTCTGTGTAGATGGAAAGATTAAAGAAGTAATGTCCCTTAAAGACGAAGAAGGATATAACAAACACGATGGAAGAAAAAAATCACTGCAACAGGAAAGGGTTAAAAGTAAACCAGCTAGGCGTCAATTTTACTAAGCTTTTTTCTGTAGCTCATATTTGACATGTTGCTTTCTATGAAGATTGGCTGTCATCACATAGCTAAAGTTGCTTCATATTCCTAACCTAATATAATCAGCTTTTATTTTCGCTTTTTTTTGTATGTATTTCAAGTTTCTTTTCTGACAGGAATAAAAATCACCCAATCTAAAATTTTAAAAAAATTGCTTACAGCCACATCCAGGAAAGGTTCCCCTTCTCTAAAAGAAATGGAAAAAAGTACTGCATATAAAACCTCTAGTGTCCGTGCCCACTCTCTATCACTGCTGTCTTTTGTTAATGTGCAACATTTTCCGTCTGTGGTCAGACTTATTGGGTATTGTTCTTTCGATGCTCCATTTATTTCTCAGGCAGTACACAGTCGAGCAGAGTAAAACCGAAGCATTATATTCTGATGTGCTACAAGATATAATACACCCAGTGTCAGCCCTGCAGGAGATGGGAAATGTCGTACTCCTGAACAATTTCTTCCTATGGCTTGAAGGAGATGCTATTAAATCAATTGCTTTTAAATCATCCTCCGAAGCACAATGTAGCAGAATCCTAAAGGGCTTTTATTGGCAAGCCAATCAATTGGGGTTTTGTAAAGGAGAGGCTGGGTAAGTTTTTTTTACTGGTTTACACAGACTCAAAGTAATGTGAAAAAAAAAATAATGGTGTCAAAAGATCCATAACACAAAGGCAGATGCCATCTGTTGAATGGTGACTACAATCCCTGCATTGCAGTTTTTGCAGAGGACAAAGTACATTTTTAAAGGCTTTTGAATATGTTTCATGGGATAAATTTTTGATAATTGTTTCATTATTTTATTATCATGCTGACATTTATGTTTTTGTTGTCGGTAATTTCTTTTATGAACAGAGAATCCGGCACAGCACTTCACATGGTCCATACAGAGTGCTGGATTCTTTGTTCATTTTGTATTAATCATTGCCTCATATTGGCGTCTACCTGAGCGGGATGTGAAATGTGCGAGCGTGGTGAGCTCACAATACACGCCTTCTTCTGTTCAATTCTTTTAGGATCAGTTCCCTCTAAACCGCTGCTTTAATGAATTGAATGGAATTGTAAGCGTTTGATCTAGTTCTGTAAGAGCAATTAGAGCCTATTTTACCATGAACGCTACAAGTACACATTTAATCAAGATGTAAGGTTCATAGTTCTGCAGAAAAAAATACACATCACAGATGGTTAGAGGGAACAGCAGTGTTCTCTCCAAGAGCACGGAGAGGGTGAGGTCAGAGAGGCTCACATCATTTGCTGCTCAGTATGGAGCTTTTATTAAATTAATGCTAAACATAAAATATTCCCCATTGATCTAATAGAATGGAAATGAATGCTATGACATACAAACTCCCAAACCTTGACAGAATTAAAGATTCCAGGAACTCTTGAGAGACATCTGAGTGCAAGCAACTTACGTTTCTGTAACAGCCGCATGTAGTATTGTTAGAAACATCAACGTGAAAAAGCAAGACATAAAAGGAAGATACATATTTTTTTTTATTTCAGAAATTAGTAGGAAGAGTTGTGCATAGTTATTATTATTAATTATTTATTTTGAAACGTCATTAATTCCAGGGCGCTTTACATTTGAGAGTTGATTACATATATAACATATGTCAAACAAGTACAATGGTGTCGATAAATAACTAACCACTGGTACAGACGGAGAGAGGACCCTGCCTGTGAAAGCTTACAGTCTACAAGTTGTGTTGTTCTTCTGGGAGGCAAAATGGGATAAATTTTCACAGATATAAATTTCCAATTTTGATCAGAAATTACGCAATTTCCTTTTTTACCTCTGTGAAGAAAAATTCTAGAAGCCCCTCAGGGCATGTCCCCCACGGCATGGTTTTGCGGCCGGTTTTTCAGACAGTTTGCGGTTTGCAAACCGTCTGAAAAACGGCCGCAAACTAACACACGGGGCTCTATGGAAAACCTGTGCGACAGTCCCCACTGCACAGGTTTTCCGCCCTGCGGTTTTTCAAACCACCAGCCCACCCGAAAAACATTGTTCATGTTCATTCTTCTGTCTGGTTTTTGGATGGAATTATGAACATGGGAAGGGGGGAGGGATTAAACCGACCGGTATTTGTACTTTGCCATGGGGATGAGCCCTTAGTCTTTTGACAAGGTGATTCTCTTTTTTTAAACAAAACCATAGTCATTTGCTATAACCAGAAGAATTAAGCAGTGCCACGTGAGAAAAATACACAAGCACAATCAAATCAATGGAAATTAGTTAATTAAAATGGACCATGTTGTTTACAGTCATCCTTCCTGTATCAGCTCAACATTTCCAATATTTGCATGCCATACATACAGTGCATAATTCTGTATGGTATAGCTACAATTGTTATACTGCATGATGGTTTCTAAGTATTTTGCATATTTTTATAGATTAAGATATTTAAAGCATATAATATGGTGCATCATGCATTAAAATTCACTGTAAGTTAACTGAAGATAGAGTTAACTTCATTTCACAAAAATGAATACACCCTCACATTTTTGTAAATATTGTATTACATCTTTTCATGGGACAACATTGAAGATATGACAATTTGATACAATGTAAAGTAGTCAGTGTACAGCTTGCATAACAGTGTAATTTTGGTGCGCCCTCACAATAACTCACCACACAGCCATCAATGTCTAAACTGTTGGCAACAAAAGTGACTACACCCCTAAGTGAAAATGGACAAATTGTATGCAAAATTTCAATATTTTGTGTAACCACCATTACTTTCCAGTGCCTATTTTGAAAAGACAATCTCTGGATGGGACACTTGGTCATGGAGTTCACTAGAGCTTCACAGGTTACCACTGGAATCTTCTTCCATTCCTCCATGATGACATCACTGAGCTGCTGAATGTTAGAGACCTTGCACTCCTTCACCTTCCGTTTGAAAATGCACCACAAATGCTCAGTAGGGTTTGGGTCTGGAAATATGCTTGGCAAGTGCAGCACCTTTACCCTTATTTTCTTTAGCAAGGCGGTGGTCATCTTGGAGGTGTGTTTGGAGTTGTTATCGTGATGGAATACTGCCCTGCGTCCCAGTTTCCAAAGGGAGGGGATCATGTTCTGTTTTAATAAGTCACAGTACATGTTGGCATTCATAGTTATCCCAATGAACTGTAGCTCCCCACAGCCAGCAGCCCTCATGCAGCCCCAAACCACCTGCCACCATGCTTGACTGTAGGCAAGACACACTTGTCTTTGTACTCCTTACCTGGTTGCCACCACAGACGTTTGACACCATCTGAACCAAATAAGTTTATCTTGGTCTCATCAGATCACAGGATATGGTTCCAGTAATCCTTGTCTTTAGTCTGCTTGTCAAACTGTTTGCAGGCTTTATTGTGCATCATCTTTAGAAGAGGCTTCCTCCTGGGACGACAGCCATGCAGAACAATTTGATGCAGTGTGCTGCATATGGTCTGATCACTGACAGGCTGACCTCTACAGCTGACCTCTGCAGCACTCTATGTCTATTTTTAAAAGACAATCTCTGGATGGTACACTGAGCACATGTTCTTAACTTCTTTGGTCATCTATGATGATGTCTGTTCTGAATGAAACCTTGTCTTGTTAAACCGCTGTATGGTCTTGGCCACTGTGCTGCAGTGATAACACCAAATTTGACACACCTTCTCCCCATTCACAATGGAGACCTTATAACACTTATAACAAGTCACATGACACCATTGTGGGAAATGGAAAACTGGGCACAATTTGTCCATTTTCACTCAGGGGTGTACTCACTTTTGTTGCCAGTGGTTTAGACATTGATGACTGTGTGCTGAGTTATTTTGGTGGCAAACCAAATTTACACTGTTATACAAGCTGCACCCTGACTACATTGTATCAAAGTGTTATATCTTCAATGTTGTCCCATTAAAAGATATAATACAGTATTTACAAAAATGGAAGTGGTTTACTCACTTTTCTGACATACTGTAGTTACAGGACCTTGTTTAGAAAAGCAGAGCGCACTACCTGAGAAAGTGGTCCTGTCTCATCCTATCCTGTGAGGCCCTCTTAGGATCCATAGAAGGGTCTTCCATTGTGAACACACATGCCTTCAGTCATTGGTATGGCTGGAACGAAGTATATCTGATGAAGGCAGCCACATGGTCTACCTAGGCTTAGTATAAGCTTCTTATTAAAGCACAAGAATTAAAGTAAACTTGCCAATAGAATTTTGGAAGGTATACCAATGCCATGATGAGAGTTATGACATTGCTTGCTAATACCTTCCTAAACACCCCGTGTTAACCTCTTCCGACATTTGTCGTACTCATACGGCAATTGGGTAGGGGTTCCGCAAATTGCCGTTTGAGTAGTCAGGCTTTGCCGCTCACAGGCGGGAGCGCGCAGATCGCGGCATGGAACCCAGGGTTATTACCGCTGGCACATCCCGCACCCCCAGGGCGGGTGGTTTGGCTGGGGGGGGGGATTAACCCCGATGTCGGACATGTTGGTCGCGAAACCCCAGCTGCGGGGGCGGAGTGAGCTGCTGCTCCCCGCGACCCGCGAAAAATTTAAGGGCCCCTCAGGCCGGATGATCTCCTCCCAGAACCCCCGGATGTGAATGAAGATGGGTTGTTGGTGAGTACGATGCCCACAATGCATTGTGGGCCGGGTGACTGACAGTTGCCATGGAGCCCGCATACAGTTTAAAAGCTGTATGCGATCCATGCATGAACGTTGACGATCGTTCATGCAATTCCCCCCGGGGGAAAAAAGTGTAAAAAGTGTAAAAAAGTAAAAGAAAATTTTAAAAAGTAAAACCAAAAAAAAAATAAATAAAACATTACATCCCCCTTTTCCCTTTACAAACGCCAATGCCCCAAAAAAGATAAAAAAATAAAAAAGTACCATATTTGGTTCGCCACGTGCGTACGACCCCCCCTATAAACTGTCATTTTAAATTTAAACCCGTGGGGGTGAACGCCGAAAAAAAAAAAAACCAAAAAAAAACAGTCACAGAATTTGCGATTTTTTTTTATCCTGCAGCACAAAAAAAATAGTAAAAAAGTCATCAAAAATCATATCAACATCAAAGTGATGCCAATTAAAATATAGTTCACCCCAAAAAAAAAAAGTCTTACACAGCTCTGTATACGGAAAATTTAAAAAAAATTTGGCTATTAAAGATAGCGAGCATAAATATTTTTTTACACAAAAAAAAAATTTTTTTTTCAAAAAATTGGCTTTCAAATAAAAAACTACATAAATTTGGGTTCCCCGAAATCGTTCAACCCACAGAGTAAAAAAAAAATTGTCACAATTTATGCACGGGAACGTTTAAAAAAAAAATTAAAAAACACTGTAGGATTGCGTATTTTCTTCCCCTGATTTCCAAAAAAAGGATTTAAAAAAGCGTTTCATAAAGTCTTGTCCCCCCAAAAAACCAATAAAAAATCAACTCATCCCGCAAAAAAAAAAGTCCCATACAGCTCCATAAACAGAAAAATAAAAAGTTTGGCTCTCAGACCCCGGCGATGCAAAAACGGTTTTCCTTTTTAAAAAAAAGGTTTTTATTGGTAAAAAACAGTTTAAAAAATTAAAAAAATATAAAATGTGGTATTCCCCGTAAAGATCAAACCCTTTTGGTAAAACTAGCATGTCATTTTACCCCCCAGTGAACCCCTGTAAAAAAAAAAAAAAAAAACACTACCAGGTTTCTGTATTTTGTACAAAAATGCCTCACAAAAACTTAATAAAAAGTGATAAAACATTCACATCCCTGTAATGGTTTCCAATAAAAAATCAACCAATTCGTAAAAAAAAAAGCCAAAAGCAGCTCCTATGCAAAAAATTAAGAAAACTATGGCTTCAGAAAAGGAAACATAAAAACACAGCTTTTTTAAAAAATCGCTTCTATGGTAAAAGTAATAAAACATTAAAAAAAATTAAAATTTTTATCATTGTAATTGTACCCAACCCCCCCTAGTAAATTTTTCCTGTTATTTTCCCCTTTGGCGATACTGTAAAATAAACCAAAAACAATGGCGGAATCGTTTCCCCCCCCCATTTCCCTGGCCCAATGCTAAAAAAAAAAAATACGGAACCACCTGTGCCCAAAATGCAAAATACACCCTTAGGTGAGATCCCTGAGGGGGGTTTTGGGTCCAAAAAAGGGGGAAACTTCTGGAAGGGTTTTACTTTTTCTAGTACTTTGGGGGCTTTGGAAGGGTGCGACATGGCCCCCCAAAAAAACTGTGCGCCAAAAGCCCAAAAAAGCGCTCCCTCCCTTGTACCCTGCCTGCGCCCCCCCAAAAAGAGTTTACACCCAAATGTGGTATTGCCGATTGGAAAAAATTGCGAAACAATTTTTTTTTTTTTTCCCAAGGGTTCCCTTTTAAAAATTAAAATTTTCAGCTAAAATTTCGTTTTTGGAAAAAATATTTTTTTTATTTTCAGAGCCGAACGCTAAAAAAAATTTGTGAAACGCCTGTGGGGTCGATATACTCACTGACCCCTGGTATATTCTTAAGGGGGTTGTAATTTTCCCAATATGGGGTCTTTTTTGGGGTATTTTTTAAGTTTTTGGAACCCTTTGGGTGTCCGAAAAATGAAAAGGCCCTAAATAAATTTAATGAAAATGGGACCCCAAGTCGGGAGGTGTCCTCCTATTCTGGGGGTTTTGGTTACCCAAAAGTGTACCTGGGGATCGCTAAAAAAGGAAAACTAAAACAAATTGTTGCATTTTCCTTTCAATTTATATTTTGCTAAAGTTTTGAAAAATTAAAAAAAATGAATTTTAAAATTTCCTTCCACTTTCTTTAAATTTGGAAAAACCTAAAGGGTTAAAAACTTCAAATGGTTTTGGAAAATTTTTTGTATTTTTGTGGGTTTTTGGGGTACTAAAATCGCAATCAAAAGCCTTGCGTGGTCCCTTTTTCTTGAAAAAATTTTAAAATTTCTATAATTTATAAACCCAATGACTTAAAAAAAAGAATTTTAAAAAATTTTGCCCAAAACCAGGGGCTTGGGGGTGTTAAACTTTTTGGGGTGGGAATAATATTTTTACATGCGAAATTTTAGTTTAAATTTTGGGAATTTTTTCAATTTTTTTCCATAAAATTATATTTTTTCCCTAAAAAATTTTTTTTGGGTTAAAAATTTTCTTACTTTTTTTAAAGACAATTTCAGAGGGGAAAAAAAGTCTTGAATCACCTTATAGGGGGTTTGTGTTTTAAAAAATTTTTCCCATAAGTGTGGGGTTTTCAAAATGGGGCTCGAAGAAGAGGCCCTGGCCCGGTGGTAAGGGGTTAAAAACCTCATTTTTTTTTTCATTATTTTAAAATTGCTTTTTTTTCAAGTAATTTTAGTTTTTGTTTCCTGGCTGCCCAAATTTGTGGGTGATGGCAGTGTTTTTGTTGGTCCTGACCGCTTTATAAGCAAAAATTTTTTAAAATTTTTTTTTTGGCAGAAAGTTTTTTTTGAATTCCTAAGATGAAAAAATTGGACCCCCCCCACAGGGATGAAGAAATTCACTTCCGGGTAAGGTGGTTGTGTTTGCCCCCGGTGGAGGCCTGATTATTGGGGGACATTTGGGAAAAACCCCGGGCCCGGAAGAAAAATTTTGGGATCTGTTTACATAGAACTTTCTAAGAATTTAAAAAAAAAATCTGAGTGTTTTTAAAATTTTCACTTTTAATATGTACATAAAAAAATTTAAAAAACT
>JAODAL010057004.1:0-22944 GCA_025379985.1 Phyllomedusa bahiana
CCCACTGGCCCAAAAAAGATTGTACGGAGAAAAATTTTGTTATTAGAAAAGGGAAACATAGCACCAGTGGATCCTTATGACTACTTCCTCATGACAACAGTCTACTTTGGTGCAGTATTAGCAGTACCCTTGTATCAGCAGTACTCTTGATCAAATTTAATAAAAAGGGGCCCACTAACATAGTGCATGATAGGAACTGGTAACAGGCAAGGAGCTTCAGTGCTCCAGCTGTGTGGGGACCTATAATTATGGCAGTCCTGGTTATGCGTTATCCTTACCTTGACGTTAGGGATCCCTTTATGTATTATCATGCAAAAAAAATGTAGGTTACCCATGTAGTATATAACAAGCTGTTCCAAGTATTTTTAAAAACCCCGAAAGCAAACTTCAATGCCCCCTAGCAAATTTGTCCTAAAGATCGATTAGAAAGTGTTCCGAAAATTTTTTTTTACCAAAATTTTCATATTATTAGGCATTTCACTTCCGTTTCTTTTTAACACAAATCATTCAAAATTTTCCAAAGGGAAACTACTAATGATATAGGCTTCAGCCTAATGTTCTTCATGTTTGGTCAAAAAAAGAGAATGTTGGAATGGCTTTACCATGAACAATTGTTCTCGCTGCCACAAGAGGTTGTAATGGTGGAACCATCTAACACGTTAAAGAAGGGGGTATCTGCCGTATAATATTACAGGTGATGGGGGACAATTCTGGAATAGGATTTGACCGGGGTTTTTATTTGTTGCCAACTGGGGTTGGGAAAAATTTTTCGTATCTGTGGGACATTTGGCGACTGCCTCATAGAGGTTTTTGACTCGACGGACCTGTGTCTTTCTCCAACCTTATCTACTATGGAGTCACATTACTCCAACTTTTCACCATTCACGTACCAAGTCAAAAAAACTAAAATTTCCATTGAGGCACCTACCTGTTTTCTGTGGCTTTTTCCTATGACGTTGCTTGACGGGAGCAGGAGGAACTATTCGATCCCCTATGCTCATTGAATTCTCTTCATCGCTGGAATTCTTAAAGGCGACCATCTTATCTGACGTTTTCTCTTGAATGACATCTTGGGGTTGTGTATCAACTCCTGCACAGAAATTCCAATAGGAGGATGTTTCAACATTATTAAGTCTAGGTCTCAACCAGCTTTTGGCCAAACAAGTGTTTTTCCCACCTCTGCCATAATCATGTGCTCTAGGCTTGGACAAGCATGTTTATTTAAATGAGGAGAGGGGAAACATTATTATTTTTATTATTATTATTATTATTATTTATTTTAAAGCGCCATTGTTCCAGGGCGCGTACTTTCGTGGGTTACAACATTACTAAGTCAAACGAGTACAGTGATAAGGGATAAGAAAATTTGGCACACAGGGGGAGAGAGGACCCTACCCCAAAGGGGCTTAAATCTAAAAGGAGGGGGAAAGAGACAGGATGGGGGGCAACATCTCCATACCCCTCATGAAACCCAATGGGCCCTTTCCCTATTTTTTACATAGTCTTTTGGAGAAAATTTGGGGCCCATCTCCTGCAAAATTTGTTAACAAATTTTGGTCAATTTGGAGCAAAATTTGTTGACAAATTTTTGCCAATTTGGAGCAAAATGTGTTGGCCAATCGCAGCACAAAAATCATCATTTAGAACAATTTTTTATTTTGTAAAAATTACCATTTTTACTCTCTTTCAGGAGTCTGCACTAATACATGGTATCCAACTTGCAAAATCCAAACCGTTTCCACTGCTTGGTCATCATTTTTTTTCTCTCCGCCTTCCAAAAGCCATAACTTTTTTTATTCATCTGTTACATTAAAATATAGGGTTGTTTTTGGGGGAAAAATTACTTTTTAATGGGCATTTTACCATAGAAGTACTAGGGAAACAGAAAAAAAAACTAAGTGGTTTTAAAGTGAAAAAAAGCGTATTTTCACCATTTTTGTAAGGGTTTTGTCTTTATATTGCCACTCTTTGGTTTATAAATGTAATCTGTATTCTGCAGCTCAGTACAATTCCAGTGATACCAAATATGTAAAGTTTTCTTTATGTTTAATAATTTAAAAAAAAAAACATTCTGTTTTTCTTAAAGGGGATGTATCGCTTCCTTACTTCGGCTGATTCACACTTCTCTTAGCTTCCCAGCTCTGTGAATGCAGGGGCGTTTCTTCCCCTCCCAGCTGGATGACATCATCCCCCTTCACTGCTGGCCTGAGACTCCCCCCCCCCCCTGAGTCCACAATCACTGTGTCTTCCCCTATTAGTCTTATTTTATAAGAGCTGTATACAACCACAGGCTGCATTCAATCTAATCTGAGCACTGATCTCTCACAGCGGGAGATGTATTACAGCTTTCTAAAACGGCACAGATCTGCTTTGTATGCAGGAGAGTTAGGCACAGGGTCAAAACGTCATGTTTTCTCATTGTACAATCTGCTGCAGTCTGTTTCTGCTAGGTGTGGAGACAGAAAAATGCTACAGCCCCTAACTCTGAGTCATTCTGTACAGCCGTGAATCGACCCAGGGGCTGTACAGAATGTAAATGAGCTCTCAGCTAGTGAATTGCAAGGAGGAGGGATTAGACCCACACTGGATATCAGTGTAAATAAAAACACAAGATAAGGACACTGTGAGAAAAAGGGCAGCTTTGCTAATGACATCCAATTGCAAAGTTGCTTGTTTTCACTGTCCCCTTATTCTGAAGACCATTTAATGAAACGATAACAACCCTTTAAGTTTGTTCTGCAGCACCATTTACTGCGATCAATAACTTTCTTGTTTTTCCATCAGTGGACCTGAGTGAGGGCTCCTTATTGTGGGATACAGTATAGGTATTATTGGTACCATTTTGGGATATGTGCGACTTTTTGATCACTTTTTATTCCAATTTTCTTGGGCCACGAAATGACCAAAATAACCTTAATTTTGGCATTTGGATTTTTTTCTTTTCGGCGTTCAGCGTATGGGATCGATTATGCTATATTTTAATAGATTCTAATTTTACAGACGCAGTGATAACAATTATGTGTAACTTTTATTTTTTTATTTGTCAAATGGCAAAAGGGAGGTGTTTTGAGCTTTTAATTTTTTTATTTCATTTTAAAAAAAATTTTAGATTTCAACTTGAAGCCCTCTAGTGTACTTGACCATTAGAGGGCTTGATCACTTGTGCATCATTCTGTATTATATAAAAAATGCAGACTGATATACCAAGATGGCTGTTCTACTCCTATTGACATGGTAACTGCTCGGCAACCCACAATCTTGTCACGGGGGGAATTGGGAAAGAATGGTGCACCATTCCTCATTAATTTAGATGCCGTGGCCACGATCGCCGCAGCATCTAAATGGTTAAACAAAAAGATTGGACCCACTGAAAAGTAACACCGCCCCTGCTATTTAGGAGGGGACTCACCAAGCAAGCCTTCTCCATACCCCTTTACTGGCATATGCTTTTCCATACATACGTCAAAAGGGGGTTAGCTACTAGAAAGTTAAATGATTTGATTGTAAATTTTCCACATTTTGCACCAAGCATGCTTAAACACAACGTCCAGTTCAGGAAGGGGGGCCATTATTTTAAAACTCATGCATTCATGTATTGGGGATTTTGGGCATGCAGTTCCACATGACTTTTAGCATTGTTCTGGTACACTTAGGCTATGTCTGACACACGGGAATACCTTTTGGTTTCGGTGTATTCAGTATTTTGAATTCGCCGAAAATCGACGGTACCCTGTGCTGCATAGACAGCAATGAAAAATCCGTGCTTTAGTCTACGCAGCCACATTTTTCCGTCATGTTTAAAATCCAGGGGAATAGCAACTTTTTGTATTTCTCCCGGGATTCCGCCGGATTTTTTGCCTTGGGGCACAACTTTTAAATGTACGGGGCCGACGGCAAATCCAAAAATACGGTCCTGCGCGGTTTTAACCGGTTTTTGGATCCCATTTTGACATATTTTGGGTGAATTTATTTACCTTTTCCCATGTCCCCAAAAAAAAAAAAATTGGGCAGTTATGTAAGAAGCCCCATGGGTTTTTAGTAAAATTTAATGAAATCAAGCTTTTCTTGATGACAGGATTATCTCCATAGGACTTTGACCACCACGTTCACCAGATTTAACACCACCTGATTTTATTCTGGGGCTACCTGAAGGGGTGAGTGTAACGCAACAAACCAAGACCGCTTGAGGAACTATAGGTCAATATCCAGCCAGAAATAGATGCAGTGGATCTGGATACACTGACACACAACTCCCTAAACATGTAGTGTAGGGTTTAAGCATTTTTAGAAGTAAATGGTGGACATTTCCATGGGGACCCCCCGCAAAAAAGTAACCCATGTAAAAAACTTTTATCTAAAACCATCATCGTAAAAAATTTTTTCTGGGGGCTATCGAAGAGACAAAGGTCTAGAACAACCAAAAGACTTTAGAACTGGAGCCCCGCAAAAAATAAATCTTGGACTAGATATACTACACAACTTCATAAAAGGGGAACATTCTCCTTAGGGAAGGACCATGTAAATGTTGAGGGGAAGATTGCCTTGCACCTCACTGGGGATTTGCTTTTCAAGGTAATATGGGGGAAAAGAGCAAAAAACCTTAGCTCCTTCATTGGATGTAACCACCCAATTCAGTTGGACTCAACAAGTTGGAAAGCCCAAAAGGATTCAGCCAAGCCAGTAGGCTCATCTGCAGACAGTTTTTCGAGTATTTTGCTCTCCCAGTGCAGAGAAAGTTCCGGTGGTTGAGTGAGAGGCACCTTCCTTAACATGGAGGGTTCAAGTATGCTTGGATGCAAATGGTGGACGTCTCCCGGCCCATCTGCAGAAGTAACCCAGGCCAATTTTTTCTTAAAAAACTGTTTATCATAATTTTTTTTTTTCTCTGGAGCAATCTGAAGGGGCAAGTGTACTAGAACAAGCCAAGAAGTTTTGCAGAACTGCAGGCCAATACCCGTCAAGAAAGAGATGCAGCGGATTTTGAATAACTGGGCCACCTTTCGAAACCCTGGTGGTATGGTTAACATGCTTTGGGGTGAAAAAATGGATATTTCCATGCCATCAGCCTGCTAGAAGTAACATCTTTATTGTAAACCATTTATCATAATTTTTTTTATCTGAAGGGACAAGTGTTCTACACAAAACCAGAAGACTTCGAACGAAAAGATGCATTGAATCAGATACAGTTTTAAACCAGAATTTAAAACCCACACTATACAAAAAACCCCTCTGCGTTTTTTTTCCCCTATCTGAATGACCCCGTTTAGGGCAATTAGGAACCAAAATTATTACATTACCAAAAGCCGAATAAGAGAGAAGGATTTTAAGGCATTTTTACTTATTACTTTCTGCAAAGTCAAAATTTTACATACACTGGGGGTTATCCGCCCCTTAAAACAATTTGGGACACCCAATGATGAGCCAGGGCTTTGGAAGCTTTATTATTAAATTTTTTTGTTTAAATTTTGGGAACTTTTTAAACTAATTAGAGACACTGCTGTGGATGTTTTTTTTAATCCACCACAAACACATTTCTTTGGTGTAACACATGGGGAAAATTGAAAAATCAGCCAAAATAAAGGAAGAGAATTGTGGACTTGCACAAGTCTGGATCATCCGTGGGTGCAATTTCCAGATACCAGTTCCAGATCCTGTACAAACAATTATACCAAGTAAAAAACAAGATGGAATGTCCAGCCATCATACCGCTCAGAAGGAGACATGTGCAATATCAACCCAAGAACAAAAGCAAAAACCTTTGCAGATGCTGCTAAGCTGGATGATTGTCATTATCCACAGTGAAACTAGTACTGTATCAACATGGGCTGAAAGGCACTCGCCCGGGAGAAGCCATTACAAAAAACATATAAAAGCCACATTAATGTTTGCAAATGTACACAGGAACAGAGACCTACATTTTTAGAGACATGTCCTGTGGTTTGACGACCATAATGACTATCGTTACATTTGGAGGAAAATGGGAGAAGCTTTAAAGCCTAAGAACACCATCTCAACTGTGAAACACGGGTGTGGCAGCATCATGTTGTGGGGTTGTTTTTCTTAGGGAGGGACTGGTGCACTTCACAAAATAGATGGCATCATGAGGAAAGAAGATTATGTGGCAATACTGAAGCAATATCTCCAGCCATCAGCCAAGAAGTTAAAACTTGGGCGGAAATGGGCTTCTAAATGGACAAAGACCCGAAGCTACTGCCGAACTGGTTACAAAGTGGCTTAAGGAGAACCAAGTCATGTTTTGGAGTGGCCATCACAAAGCCCTGGGTCTCAATCCTATTGAAAATTAAAGGGCAAAGCTGAAAAGGGAGGTGTGAGGAAGGCGACCTACAAACATGGCTCAGTTACACCAGTTCTGTCAGGAGGAATGGGCCAAAATTACCTACCAACTATTGTGAGAAGCTTGTGGAAGGATCCAAAATGTTTGACCCAAGTCATACAGTTTAAGGGCAATGCTAAACCCAAAAACTAATGAAATTATAAAAAACTTTTGACTTTGAGAAAGTAATACAGTAAAAATCCTTAAAAATTCTCTTCTCATTATTCTGGCATTTGGCAATATAAATTTAAATTTTTGGGTTTCCCAATTGACCCCAAAACGGGGAAGGTTTATTCTGATTTCCTGTCAGAAAGTGAAAAAAAACCATGCTTTAGGTGCCCTTTTTATATAGTGTAAAAACTTCGGGTTTTCCCAAGTTGTAAAAATTGGCCCCTTTTTTCCCAAAACAGGGGAGGGCCACAAAAATAAACGGGTTTTTTTCGCCCTTTTTTTTTGCTTTTATACTGCGCCTCCCGCCCCGAATCCCCCGCTGCCCGGACGCAGGGATTCATTGTTAGGCGTACCCGTTCCCCCTTTTTTCAGCTGCGCCCCCGCTTTAAGGGGCCCGTGAAATTTGGGCGGGGTGTGGGGGCGCGGGGAAAGCTTTCCGGGGGGGGGGTCTGAGCCGCTCGAAAACTCCGGGGGCATTTCCGAGGGCGATTTCGGAAAAGCGAGGCGCAGGAAAGCGCCCCCGGGACAGTTTCCGAAAGGCAGACCTGGTTTATTTTGGTCAAAATTTGTTCCGGCAGAGGCGACGTAAAAGCAGGATGGGAACATGCGAGGAACTTTACAGAAACGCGACAGAAATCCCCGGCGCCCCCCCGCTCCTTTGCAGCGGGAGTATGTTTTCCGAAAAAAACCGCCTTTTTTAAAGGCGGAAAACGTGTCAGAAAAGAGCTGAACGAAAAAAATAAACATACTAAAACAAAAGAAAAACTTTCCCAAAACTCTAGAAGGCCGAATAGCAAAAATTTAAAGAATTTTAAATTGCCGGGAAAAAACAGTAATTCAAATTTTTAAACCTATTCTCTTTGGGGTCGGCAAAAACCCCACCCCAATCAAAATAGGAGCGACAGTAAACCCAAAAAAAAATTAAAACCTATGGGGAAGGATTGCCCAAATTTCAAAAAACCCACAGCGGTTAAAAATTCAAAATACAGTAAAAAGACAGAAAAGAGCTAAATTGGTTGACCCTAGCGGGGGTTTTGGCTATCCCACCCAAAATCAAGTGCAAGCACTTCCCCCAAATTATAGCCAAAGGAGAGATGGGCGCTTTTAAATCCCCCCTCCCCCGAAGCGCCGTGCGGCAATGAAGTATTAAAAAAAAAAAACATTTTTAATTAAGTGCAAACATTATCAGAAAAAGAGAAAACCCCTTTCCTTTTACAAAAAAAGGGCATTTAAAAAAAACCCGAAAAACCCCGTTTGCCCGCCGAAAACCGGCGCTACAAAGGGAATTCCCAATAGGAGAATTCCCGGGAAAAATTCAAAAATTTCAAATTTTTTAAAGGGCAATTCCTTGGGTCGGCAAAACCAGAAATCAAATAGGACACAATGTCCCTTTAAATAACCCCTAGGGGGAAAAATTAAACCCAATCAGAATAGGACGACAAGTCCCATTTTATCCTATGGAAAAAAAAAAATTACCGCTTTAAATTAAAAAAGGGGGGCCCAATTTTTTCAAAATACAGAAAAAATGCAGAAACACCCTGTTTGGTTGAAGCGGGGGGGCTCGTCCAGCCAGCCAATCAAGCGCGAGCTAATTTCTCAAAAGATTTCTATGGGAAAAAAAATTTTCCGAGCGAGCTCTGTGATTGGCTAATTTAAAAAGACCCCGCCGAAAATTTTGGGGCCAATGGGAGAGCGAGCGGACGCTCCCTATGGGGTTTTCTAATGCAATCTGAAAAAAAAACTGTACATGGCCAAATAAAAATTAAAAAACTCACAGAATTTTGTCCCATGTGTAAATAAAACCGAATGATAAAATGGGGGAAACGAAAAAAAAAAATTAAAACAATAAAATCATGTTTTTTTCCTTTCTTTTGGGGATGAAACCCTACTATTAAACCTTGGCAAAAACGAAAATAAAGAAAAAAACCCCATTTTTTAAAATTGTTTTAAAAATATTTTTTTTCCCTTTTACCCCCATTTTAAACATTTTTTTTTTATAACACATGGGGACAATTTCTGTAGTTTTAATAATTTGATTTCCCAAGTACAGTTTTTTTTTCCAGATTGAAATTAAAAAAAAACCCCATGGGGAGCGGGCCGCTTCCCTTTGGGTCAAATAACGGGGGCCTTTTTTAAATTTAAAACCCAAAACAAGAGGGGCGCTCGGAAATTTCTTTTCCCCTAAAAACTCTATGAAAAAAGTAGCTCGCGCTTTTGATTGGCTAAGCGGGACGAGCCCCCCCCCGCTTAAACCCCCAACACTCGTTTCCCCAAAAAACTTTTTTTAAAACTGTCCCCCTTTGAAAGAAGGGTAAAATTTTTCCCCCAAAAGGGATAAAAAGGGAAACATGTCGCTCCAATTCAATTTTTCCCCTTTCCCCAAAGGGTTAAAAAGGGGCCCAATGTCCCCTCCTTTTTCTAAATTGGCTGGTTTTTTCCGCCCAAAAGAAAGACTTAAAAAATTTTTAAAATTACTGTATTTTCACGGCAAATTCTCTCTATTAAATTCCCCAATGTGGCGCGGGTTCTCGGCGCAAACGCTTGTTGGGGGTTTTTAAACTGCTTTATTTGTAAAGGGGGGTTCTGCTCTTTATCTGATAATTTTTTAAAACTTTTAATAAAAATAATTTTTTTAAAAAAAATTACTTCATGCCGCACGGCGCTGAGCGCTGAGATTTAAAGAGCGCCCATTCTCCAAAAGACATAATGGGAGAAGAAACCCCCCTCGGGATTGGCTGTATACCCAAAAGCCCCCAAATACTCAGCCAATAAACTCTTTCCTGTTTTTTTTTTTTTCCCTGTATTTTTGAACTGTCCCCCCTTTTGATTTTGATTGGTCCAAACTTCTCCATAGGAAAAAAATGGGACTTTTTCCTCCTATTTTTATTTTTAATACTCCTTCAAAAGGTTAGAATGGCATGTCGCTCCTTCTGATTGGCTAAACTTCTCCAAAAGGAAATTTTAAATGGGTCTTTTTTCGTTTTCCAAATTCTGATTTGGCTGGCTTCTGCCGCCCAAATGAGAATGGGCCTTAAATTTTTTTAATTACTGTATTTCCCCGGAAATTTCCCTCTCTATTGAAATTTCCCCCAAATGTAGGGGCCGGGTCTCGGCGAAAAAAGGGTTTTTGTTTGGGTTTTTTAAAAACTGCTTTATTTGTAAAAAAGGGGTTGGGCTTTTTTATCGATAATGTTTTCCCATTTAATAAAAATTTTTTTTTTGTTTTAATACTTCATGCCAAAAGGGCCTGAGCGCTAAATTTTTCAGTGAAACCCATTTTCTCCCAAGACTAAATGGGGAAAAAACTGCGCCTATTGGCTTGGAAAACCCAAAGCCCCCGCTACTCCCCCAATAAAGGCCCCTTTTTTTTGGCCCTTTTTACTGTTTTTTTAAAATTAATTTCCCCGGGTTTAATTCTGATTGGTCTAAACTTCTCCAAAAAACTAGAATGGTCTCTTTTCGTCCTTTTCTGTTTTGGGTTTAGTTTAGCCAAGCCCCCCGGGGGTTATTTTAAACCCAAATCAGCTCTTTTCAGCTTTTTTACGTTTTTTGAACTATCCCGCCGTGGATTCTTTGGTCTAAACTTCCCCAAAGGTTTTTTAAAGGTTCACGTCCTCCTATTCTGAATTTTCCGGTTTTTTTGCCGACCAATCAGAATACTTTCCCTGATTTTGAATTACTGGGTTTTTCCCCGGGAATTTTTTTAATAAAAATAATTCTGAATTAGGATATTGGAAAGTGGTTTTTTTTTTTTTAAAGTATTTTTTTATTTTTTAAATTTCACCCCTTTTTCCGAGAATGTTTTAAACCCTTTATAAAGGGGATTTTTGATTCCTACTCCGCACCGACATCTGGGGAAAAGATTTCCGCTTTCCAACCGTCCCCGCATGGGGAAATTTTTTTTTTGGCGCAGACCCCCACCGGGGCCCCAAGTCCCGCACTGGGGGCCCATGCCCCGCCCCTGTGCCCCACCACACCTGGCGGGGGGCAGGGAACTTTTTTTCCCCCCATTAAAATGCGCTAACCCCCGCCGGCGAAAACATAGGGGCAGTGCCCACTGCGCCTCCGGGGGCCCCACACTGCGCCTAGCACACCCCCGGCCAGGCCCCCCCGGGCTTTTTCCCCCCGTATTATACCGCACTAACCCCCCGGGCCGCCGAATCCAAAGGGGCAGCCCCCGACTTGGGGCCTCGAACCCGCACTGCTCCTAAAAAAACAGGCGGAAAAAGGGGCGCGGGACTTTTCATTGGGAAAGTATGAGCACGCCCCGGGCCCCCACATAAAACAGGCCAGATTCCGACGGAAAAACGGCGGAAAGGGGCGCCCCCCCCGTCTGGGTTCATACATGTGGGCCCCGGGGTGGTTTTAAAAAAATGCCTGGGGGGAAAGGGGACATTTTCATGGCACAAACCTGCTAGAAGTAACTCATGGTAACATCTTAATCATAAAACAGTTAGCATAATTTTTTTAAACTGAAAAAGTTCCCATAACAAACCAAAAGACTTATTGGGAGAACGCAAACCCCAAAAGGGAGGCCCAAAAAATAGATGCAATGAAAATTGGGTTTACTAGTTTCCCTCCTTTTTTAAACATGGAGTGTAGGGGTTTAAAGTGCTTAGATCCAAAGGGGGCATTTTTCCCAAAATAAGTTTTGAGTTTTTAAAATTTCACAGGGTACAAATACGCAGTTAAAATTTGTTGTAATATTCTTTAATAGTTTTAAAGTATTTGGGCTTTTTTTAGGTCCCCGGGGCGGTGGGAAACCCCGGTAAAGGGTTTTAAAACCCTTTGGGGTTTTGTGGCGTGTTTTTCCTTCTCACCAAACATACGAGGGAAGCTGATACCTTCCGCGTCTTTGACGTCTTGGGCGATGCTTTCTTGGGTTTCCTTTTTCCAAACAATTTTTTTTCCCGTGCAAAGTAAAAAAAAATAGGTTTTCCCTTTATTTAAAACTGTCTGACAGTAAAACTTTGTGTTAAATATATTTTGATAGGCTACTACATAAACATATACGGATAAAGGGTTAATTATATACATCTTGTAGACATTCACATTTCATGAAACTCATGGCTATTTTAGAGATGGGGGTGGGAACCGGCTAGAACTGATGAGTAAAGAAGGATATATATGAATAGAAGAACTATTAGACCCTTAAGGACCAGGCGTTTTTTGTTGTTGACAAGTTCGTTTTTCCCTCCTCGCCTTCCCACAGCTATAACTTTTTTATTTTTCCACCTACATAGACACATGAGGGCTTTTATTTTGCGGGACAAGATGTACTTTCAAATGGTGTTATTCACTATACTATAGAATATACTGGGAAACCGCAAAAAAATTCCAAGTGGGACAAATTGTAAAAAAAAAACTTATTTTCGCCATGTGTGCGGGTGTTTTGCTTTTACGCCGTTCAATCTTCGGTAAATATATGTGTTATCTGTATTCTACAGGTTGATATGCATCCGGCAATACCAAATATGTAGGGTTTCCGTTATGTTTTGGTACCGTAAAAAAATTCCAAAATTTTCCCTTTTTGAAATTTGCGCCGCGGCGCCATTTTGTGCGACCAATAACTTTTTTGTACTAACACCTACGGACATCAGTGAGGGGTCATTTTTTGCGAGCTGAAGCGTACTTTTTATTGCTAGCAGTTTGGAATGCATGCGACTTTTTTGATCACTTTTATTCTGTAAAATGACCAAAAAACGCAATTTTGCCGTTTGGAATTTTTTTTCTTCTACGGTGTTCAGCGTACGGGATAAATGATATATTTTTATAGATCGGACTTTTTCGGACGCGGCGGTTCCAAATATGTGTAACTTTTTTATTGTTTTTTATTTGTAAACTGGGAAAAGGGGGGTGATTTGAACTTTTAATACTTTTTTTTGTACTTTAAAACTTTATTTCTTTTTTTTTTTTACTTTAACATTGAGTCTCCTTAGGGTGCTTGACCATTAGTGGGCGTGAACGTTAATACAGTCTAATGCATTGCATAGACAAAGCATTAGAATGTACAAAGATGGCGGTTTCCCCACTTCCTGCCTGTGGCCGGAAGTGGGGCAAACGAGGACATGGTAGCGGTGGGAGCCTTCACAAGGCTCCCCGCTGCCATGTCCAGGCATCGGATCGCTGCAGCTATGCTGCGGGGATGCCGATCGCCGGGAAGAACGGTGCGTGGCACCGATCTTCATTCATTTAGATGCCGCGGCCATCTTTGCCGCGGCGTCTAAGGGGATAAATAGCACGCCCCGCGGCCATCTTTGCCGCGGCGTCTAAGGGGATAAATAGCACGCCCCGCGGCCATCTTTGCCGCGGCGTCTAAGGGGTTAAACAGCGCGCGCTGTAACGGCCAGGTGTCAGCCGCTAACACCCGCCGCCTGTGCAGAGGGGTCGCGAAGCCATCCCCCTGCAACGCCCCTTAGGGACCCTGGGACGTAATACGTCCAGGGTCCTTAAGGGGTTAAGTAATTCTATTCTTCACTGTATAAAAGGGGTCCCCAACTTTAGTCCTCAAGCCCCACCAACAGGTCATGTTTTCTGGCTCTCCTTAGCAGTGCACAGGTGATTGAATTATGCTGCACAGGTGATTTCATTATTGTCAGTGCATTCTGTGGGATATCCTGAAAATATGACCTGTTGGTGGGGCGTGAGGACTGGAGTTGGGGAACACTGCTGTATAAGACACATGTGAACTAAAGGTGGCACCATGAATGACGTTGTGGGAGCCATATGAAAAGAGCCATGACCATGCATGCAGGAATCTGAACTGAATGAAGGACAGATACACACACACACACGCCCAACATACAAGATAACTATTGTAAGCTATAATTTCTATGTTTTCCTGTAATTTCACAACTTTCATAAAGAATGCAATAAATCTACAATTTCTTTTTATAAGAGGTATTCATCCCACATACTGCTGTGGGATGAAAAACACCAGAAAGGAAAGAATAAAAACAATTAAAAAGCAAACAGCTGAAATCACAAGATCTGTAGAAAATAATCTTACAGACCTAGTCCCGGCAAAGTGTAATGTCACAAAAAATACTGTATATAAGGGTGTCAAAGATGTGCAATGGCGCAAAGTGCCACAAATAGTGCAGACACAATATCAAAAAGGGCAAAAAAATAATGTAGTAACAATAATGCACCATAGATCTAATGCAATACTAGGAACAAAAAATATATAGAACCTCAATTGAGACTGATGATAAAGAAGCAAACAGAAATAACAAAATATAAAGAAAGTATCCCAAATAAGGCAATTCCAATGGCAGGAAACCCAGAGAACCCCTCGCGTATCGCCATAGATACCCCTGAGGAAGCTGTATCAGCCACGATACACGTGGGGTTTCCCGGTATATTTGTGGCACTTTTTGATCTTGTGTCTGCACTATTTGTAGTACTTCGTGCCTTTGACACTTGATATATGTATTTTTTGTGACATTACACTTTGCCGAGATTAGGTCTGTCAGATTATTTTCTATAGACCTTGTGATATATTTCAGCTGTTTTTAATTGTTTTCATTTTTTCCTTTCTGGTTTTTTTTTGTCCCAAATAAAGATTTATGTTTATATTTTCATTCACTTCGGTTGTGTGACAATTTGTGTGTCCTCTTTTCTCTAGTTTCCTGCTCATATGCAACCAATCAGTGCCCATAGCAACCAATCAGAGTCCATAACAACCAATTAGAGTCCACAGCAACCAATCAGAGCACATAGTCACCAATCAGAGCTCATAGCAACCAACCAGAGTTCATAGCAACTAATCAGAGCTCATAGCAACCAGAGTCCATAGCAACCAGAGCCCATAGAAACCAATAAGCGCCCATAGTTACCAATCAGAGCCCATAGCAACCAATCAAACCTCACAGCAACAAACCAGAGTTCATGGCAACCAATCAGAGCTCATAGCAACCAATCAGAACCCATAGAAACCAATAAGCTCCCATAGTAACCAATCACAGCCCATGGCAACCAATCAAAGCTCATAGCAACCAACCAGAGCTTATAGCAACAAACCAGAGTTTATAGCAACCAATCAGAGCTTTCGTGCAAAAAAGCTATAAAATACCAGTCGGATTTTCCGACTGGTATTTTGTCATTGTCGTGTGAACGCACCCTTACTGCCCGTGTCTTCCTGATCGCTGTATATACAGTGCTCAATGAGTGCTGTATATGCAGACTAGCAGGGAGCCTCTTGGCTTCCTGCTTCCCAGCGGCAGCGGCGAAGACTTAACATCCAAGTTTCCCCCTGTATTTCCCTTGTAACTGGGGCTAATGTGCTAGCCTCAATTACATTAGAAACCAGAAAAAAAAAGAAAGTCATGTAAAAATGCCCCCAAGAGGTCTTTTCTGACCTTATTAGGGGCACAGCATGTAAAAAAAGGAATAATAAAAATACACAAATACTATTTAGAAAAAAACATTAACAGCATAAACCGCAATTTGTAGCCCCGTCGACACTAACATTTTATATCACCTATATGTAAATGTCCTTGTTGGAAAAGTGACACAATTACAGAACTTATTTTAGTGCCTTTTTTGCCGTTAAAAATAATGAAATAATTTCCCCCTCATATTATAAAAAAAAAGGTAATGTAAAAATGCCATATAAATACAGCCTAACGAATGATGAAAAAAGGCGAAAAAATTAGTACAATAACCAAACATTAAAAAGCGTTCTAGGGTTCAAATCTGTGTGTACAAAGCAGAGGCGTAACTTCAAGCTCTTGGGCCCTAGTGCAAAAAGTGAAATGGGGCCCCCCAATTACCATCCGCAATTTACAATGCTGGTGTCTTCTTATATGGCAGAAGGGTTTTTGGGGCCCCTCAGGCTGCTGGGCCCGGTAGTGACTGCTACTGCTCCTTCTCCTATAGCTAAGCTCCTGGTACAAAGAGAAAGGAACATGTGCTGGTCAGGAACTGGTTAATATTCCCTGTGGGTTGCATGATAAATGTCTGATTGCTGAGGGTCCCAATGCTGGGACCCCCCACTAATTGCTAAAATGGGGTTCCTGAGTCCTCAATCATTCCTCACGCATTTTGCAAGAAAAGCTTTAAAAAGAGCGGTGGCGGAACATGTGAACCACTGCTCCATTCAAAGTCTATGAGACAGATAGAGATAACCAAGTGCTGTACTCAGCTATCTTCATAGGTCCCATGGACTTTGAATGGATCGGCAGCATGCATGTTCAACCACTGCTCCATTCAAATTCCTGAAAGTAGCGAGGAAGGACTTGGAGCCCCAGTCTTAACAATCAGTGGCGGTCCCAGCAATGGGACCCCCCATGGATCAGACTATTGTCACTTATTCTGTGGATAGGTGATAAATGTCTAAGGTGGAACAACCCCTTTAATTGTTTAGGAACTCAGCTGGGGAACCATCAAAGGATCATACTAATAACTAGGCGTTGTCCAAGCGGAGATCCCCTTAAACCAAGTGCAATGATTTTTATAGTTGAGGGAGGGGGACATAAATGGTTGGAAAGCTTGGCATACTATCTCCCATATTTTATTGTACACATAGGGCCTTATGTATGAAAACGGTCTACCGGTAGCAGTAAGACTGTCTTTATTTCCCATAGCAACCAATCAAAGCTAAGTTTTTATTTTTCCAGAGCACTATATAAGATGAAAACTGAGCTCTGATTGGTTGCTATAGGCAAAAAAGACAGTCTTACTACCAGACAGTTTTCATACCTAAGGGCCATAGACAGTATAATAGGAACAGGAAGGTAGAGAAGTTTAACACGTCAACTTGTAAACCAGAATAATTAATAATTTACCTCTAATGTTAATAAAATTATAGGGATCTCACTAGAGCTGGGAACCATAAACCCAGAAACTAAACTTGTGTAACTAGTTGTATGACGGCCAAATATCCGTCACCTGTTAATAACATCCGCATCACTGTAGACCATGGGATCTGGGTTATAGAGTTACTTGTGATACATACCAGTCTTGGTCTTGGTCTTTTGCTTTGGTTTGGCTTGGGCTTGTTCTTTCTTGCTAGTTAGGGGTCTGGTGTCTTCAAGTATTGTCTCCTCCAAATCTTCATCAGAAAACTCTACTTGAAGAAAAAAAAAAGTCTGTTGTGTTTTGGTGCTGTAATACTTGTGAGAATAACAGATCAAGACCAAAATTACATTGGTAATACCTCCAGGGTGCACCATCTCCTTCTTCTCTATCTTCTCTGCCTTCATATTCCTTGAGCTGGTCATTGGACTGTGACAGGGACTTGAGCACATTCCATCTGATATGGTGGGATTGGTTATCCCTAAATTACAAAACAAATGAATAATCAGTTTCTATATAAAGCGTTAATACAAATTTAATATGACAACTAGTGAAATACTCTTGTATCCTAAAAATGTGTAGACAAAGGGATGGTACACATAACTCATTGCAGAATGTCGTGTAAGGGATCATGGTAGTTAAATCCATAGTTACCAACCTTTAAAAAACTGTAATCCAGGAGATTTTAAATCGCATCCTGGGAATGCCCTCCAACCCACTTGGGAACACAACAGACAGACAAGAAACACCCTTAAAATACCCACTTTCAGCTCTGGATGCATAAACACCTCCCCTTCTGTGACCCATTTTTAAGGAGACTCCTTGAAGGGTTGAAGAACTGTCTAGTATGGCTTTATCTAATATAAGATTTTGTACTTCTTATGACACTGGGCAGACCGAAACTGGCCCACAAGGGAGCACAAGAAACCCCCAGTGGGCCCCTTAAGATAGTGAGCCACTAGGCAAGGTGGGCCACTGATAATAGCAGTCCTGAGGCTGTTTTTCAGGGAGAAAGGCAGAGAAATAGAGGCAAGATGCATGTGCAGTATGTGCAGTCATGTACAGTAGCTGTACAGAATCAACGCCACTGGTGTGCCCTAAGAAAATAATTCCACTGATGGGCCTTAAGAAATTAACTCCACTGGTGGGCCCTAAGAATCAGATCCATTGGTGGGACCCAAGAAACAACTCAACGGGTGGTCTCCAAGAAGCAGCTCTACTGGTGGTCTCCAAGAATCAACTCTACTGGTGGCCCCAAGAAACAACTCCATTGGTGGGCTCCAAGAATCAACTTCACTGGTGGCCCCAAGAATCAATTCCACTGGTGGGCGAAAAGAGTCAACTCCACTGGTTGGTCCCACGAATTAACTCTACTGGTGGGCCCCAAGAAACAACTTCACTGGTGGTCCAAATAATCAACTCCACTGGTGGCCCCAACAATCAACTCCACTGGTGGCCCCAAGAATCAACTCCACTGGTGGCCCCAAGAATGAGCTTCACTGGTGGCCCCAAAAATCAACTCCACTGGTGGGCCCCAAAAATCAACTCCACTGGTTGGCCCCAAGAATCAACTCCACTGGTGGCCCCAAGAATAAACTCCAGTGGTGGGCCTCAATAATTAATTCCACAGGTGGGCCTAAAGAATCAACTCACCTAATGGGTCCCAGACACCCCAGTCTGACACTGACAACGGTTATGTGATTTATTGTGTTTTCTAACAATGTTAGTCCTAGATAGAGCCAAACATTATACCTTTTGTGTTCTTCCGCATCTCTCCATTTTTATCATCTTTTTACACCTTTGCTGAACACCTTTATTTTATGTACCTAAACAACCATAAGGTGCCATGAAACTTTCTTTCCCCTAGATGTCTGCTGTTACTAATCCAATATTTGGATGCTTATTATATTTGAACTTGCTCCTCAATGGTGTAGGGATTTTTTTTTCATAAACTGTACTATTTTAGTTACAAGCTATGTCCAAAAGCCCAAGACCAAAGTCTAATACAGAACTCTGATACATAGGACCACTAGCTGTCAATGAAATCAATGGGTGCACCAAATAAGTTGGTGCCAAGTAATGCAACAGTTTACTATCAAGTATATAAGTTGTATTGTATTTTACTTCCCGTACCCGAATATATGGTGGACACAGTACATGACTCCACAAGTAACACTTGTTCCTCAGGCTTCGGAGACCTCCGTGGCTTTATCTTCATGTCTGGATTGGCTTGAAGCATTAAAGGATCCTGGCGCTTTCTCCTCTGCTTCTTCTCATGAATGGTGCGCTTTTTTTTAGAGAAAAAAATAAATAAATCCTTAACTCTCTTAAAATCTCCATGGAGGAAATCAATGGGAGTTCCAAGTACAGCCAAGCGCAGTGCTCATCTGTACTAAGAACTGCCATTGATTTCAAAGCGAGCTTCCTGACCCCCCCTCTTCATTCATTTAAAATGGAGAGGTTTTGGGGCTTCTTCTCATGAAAGGTGTAAGTCCTACAGTAATCCAAACACACATTCACACACAAATAGTATCTCACAAAAAGTCAGTACACCCCTTACATAATTATAAATATTGTTTTAGAACTTTTCATGGGACAACACTGAAGATATGACACTTTAATACAATGTAAATTAGTCAGTGAACAGCTTGTATAACAGTGTAATTTTGGTTTTCCCCCTAAAATAACTCAACACAGCCATCAATGTCTAAACCACTGGCAACAAAAGTGAGTACACCCCTAACTGACAACAAAAGTGAGTACACCCTTAAGAAAAAATGGACAAGTTGTGCCCAAATTGTCAATATTTTGTGTGGCCGCCATTATTTTCCAGCACTGCCTTAACTCTCTTGGGCATGGAGGTCACTAGAGCTTCACAGGCTGCAACCTCTTCCACTTTTCCATGATGACATCATGGAGCTTGCGCTTCTTCATCTTCTATTTGAGGGGCACACAGATGCTCAAAAGGATTTAGGTCTGGAGACATGCTTGGCCAGTAAAGCAGCTTTACCCTTTGTCTATAGCAAGGCAGTGGTCGTCTTGGAGGTGTGTTTGGGGTCGTTATCATGTTGGAATACTGCCCTGCAGCCCAGGAAGGAGATTATGCTCTGCTTCAGGATGTCACAGTACATATGGAATCCATTAATCCCTCAGGGAACTGTAGCTCTCCATAGCCAGCAGCACTCATGCCGCCCCAAACAATGACACTTCCACCACCATGCTTGACTGGAGGCAGACACACTTGTCTTTATACTCTTCATCTGGTTGCCAACACACACGCTTGACACCATCTGAACCAAATAAGTTTATCTTGGTCTCATCAGACCACAGGACATGATTGCAGTAATCTGTGTCCTTAGTCTGCTTGTCTTCAGCAAACTCTTTTTTTCGGGCTTTCTTGTGCATCATCGTTAGAAGAGGGGATGACATCCCCCATCCTTTAACTTCTGCAACAATGCTGACAGCACTCATAGATGTATTTTGAAAACAAAATCTCTGGATATGATGTCGAGCATGTGCACTCAGTTTTTTTTGGTCAACCATGATGAGTCCTGCTCTGAGTGAAATCTGTCTTGCTAAAAAAGTGAGAGGTGTACTCACTTTTATGCAAAAAGATATAATATTTTTTCATATTTTACCTGTATCTCCAGTTTTTGTTGACGTATGTCATGTCCATCATCTTGCAATCTACTGCATAAGAAGAGATACACTGTTCAGAGTATGTATATATATATCCTGACCTCCCATGCAAATTGTGAGAGATATTTAAGACAAATTCATCATCAAGAGACAATTTTTAAGATGACTATAAACAGGAGGATTTACCGTTAGTTTTCATGCATATTGCTGTATACCCAGATCCTACAGGGGAAAATACCTTCCCTATAGACAAGCAATGTAATATGTCTTCATGCATATGGAAGCCATAAAGTATAATAAAAACTTTGGAGAACTTTTTTTTTTTTGGTCATCTTTGAATGACTTAGTCACACGTACGTGGGGAAATAATATTTTGATACCGCGATTTTTCAGGGTTTCCCACCTACAAAGAATGGAGAGACATTTCCTGTACTTATTGACCGATTTTGTATACACTGCAGCAGGGATTTTGGCTACTCCTCCATCTTCTCCAGATCTTTCAAGTTTTGGCTATATTGAGTTTCAACTCTCTGCAAAGATCTCTGTTGTTTTTGTGTCATCTTTGAATGATCTGTAGTCACACGTACAGTGGGGGAAATAAGTATTTGATACACTGGCGATTTTGCAGGTTTTCCCACCTACAAAGAATGGAGAGACATTTCCTGTACTTATTGACCGCGTTTGTATACACTGCAGCAGGGATTTTGGCTACTCCTCCATCTTCTCCAGATCTTTCAAGTTTTGGCTATATTGAGTTTCAACTCTCTGCAAAGATTTTTGTTTAGTTTCCCGGGATGGAGAAATGGATAGGGCCCCTCCAGACCTGGAAAGCTTCTTACGATCGCTCCTTAGTTTTCTGGCTGTGTGTTTTTTGGGCATTTATCCTACTGAGACCCAACCCAAACACACTTTATGGGAAAGGGGGTTGTTGGGCCCAAAAACTCCAATAGATGGCTCCATCCATCCCCCTTCAATATGATGCAGTCATCCTGTCCCCTTTGCAGAAAAGCACCCCCAAAGAATGATGTTTCCACCCCCGTGCTTCACGGTAGGGTGTTCTTGAGGTTGTACATATCCTTCTTCTTCCTCCAAACACAACAAGTGGAGTTGATACCAAAAAGTTCTTTTTTTGTTCTTATCTGAGCCTCCTTTTCTGCCTCCTCATCGAGATGTCACTGGCAAACTTCAAACGGGCCTGGACATCTGCTGGCTTGAGCAGGGGGACCTTGCGTGTCCTGCATCATTTTAACCCCAAGGGCGTGTGTGTTACAAAAATAATCTTTAAACTGGGGTCCCACTCTATTCGGGTCATTGACCAATCCTCCGTGTATTTTCTTCTGTTTCCTACCTTTCCCCACAATCATCCTTACCCCATGAGTTGAGATCTTGCATTGGCCCCAACCAAGGGAAAATTTACAGTCATCTTATGTTTCCCCCAAATTTCCAAAAATTGCCTTCCGCCGAACTATTTGCCTATTTCCGTAGCCCACCCAGCACTTGGCAGTCAACAATTCTGTCCCTAGTGTCCTTAACGGGGCTTTGGTTTTGGGGTAATGGTGGAAAGGGTTGGTTTTCGGGAGAGGGGCATTGATCCGGGGATTTTTCCGATTGCCATTTGGAGTCGGGAAGAATTTTTCCCAAAAATGAGGACAATTGGTTCTACCTCAGGGGGTTTTTTGCCTTCCTCGGATCAACCCCTTAGCACTACGGGCTAAACTAGATGGACTCTGTCTTTTTCACCTTACAAACTAGAAACTATGAAACTAGAGTGCGATAATTGAGTGTGTAACGGTTCTTTTTATACAGGAAACGGTTCAAACTGGTGCAATTTAATACAACAATGATTTTCAGAATAGAGGCTTTTTAAAAAAAAACAACGGGGCTGGAAGCTAGAATTCTTTCTGGGGTAGGTATTAAATACTTATTTCATGCAATAAAATGAAATTCTTTATTTTTTTTGGTTTTTTTTTTAGATTCTGCTCTCACAGTTGAAATGTACCTAAGAAAAAATTACAGACCTTCCTTTCTTTTGTAGGTAAAAAACTTCAAAATCGCCAGGCACAAATACTTATTTTTTCCCCTAATTTTACTCATCTGGGGCCCTCAGGGTTTTAGGGTACTTTTCTCTATCAATACCCTTAGCTTGGATAAATTCATAGCATCACGTGGCTTTTAGTACCTTGTATGTTGACACCACTTCCAGGATCCCAAAATGTCTATCATCCATATCTTCGTTCTCCTCTTTCTGCCTTTTAAAACTCAACATGGAGAACACAGAGTTCATCATATTTCCCCCAACCCTCTCAACCTCTACATCAGATCTATCTATCACCGTAAATAGCCCCATACTCATCCCAGTCCCACAAGACCGCTACTTTGGGATATCCTTTGATTCTGCCCTGTCCTTCAAACCACACATTAAAGCTCTTATCACCTCCTGCCTCCTTCATCTGAAAATACTTCCAAAAAACCCTCCCTTCCCTTTACAGATTGCTGCAATATCCTTCTCTGTGGCCTCCCATCTAACATTTTTGCTCCCCATTTATCCATCCTCAACTCTGCTGCCCGTCTTATACACTTCTGTCCTCGATACTCCTCTGCCTCTACCCTATCCCAATCCCTGGCTTCCCATTGCCCAGAAAATTCAGCTCAAACTACTAACCTGACCCCACAAGGCCTCCAACCCCCCCCCCCCCCAACTTCTCGCCTTAAAACCCAAATACCTCCCTTTTCACAATCTCCGCCCTCAAAAACCTTCTTTTCTACTCTCCCCGTATCAGCTCCTCACCAACCCTCCAAACTTCTCTTTGTGCTTCCCCCATACTCTGGGAAATCGCTACCCCAAACCCCCAGACCCCCCACAACTTTTTCATCTTTTAAAACTGACCTGAAAACCCATTTCTTTAGGAGCCTCCACCCTACAATAAACTTGTTGTCACTACTTCACCTAATACACACCTCTCTGACACTCTCTTTCTCCTTCCTCCTCAATTATAAGAATT
>JAODAL010057005.1:0-22944 GCA_025379985.1 Phyllomedusa bahiana
GCCCCCGTTAAATTAAATCCAGCAATTTTGGAGTCAGCACATTTATATCCAAAAAACCTTTATTATCCGAATAAATTTTCAGATACTGTTTTTTTTCTTTGCGCACTACAGCTTTGTTCATTGAGGGACCTTTCACTTAAAAGTGAATACGCAATTTTTTAGTCACCACAGGTGAATGATAGGTGCCAAAAAATACCTTTATTTTCCGAATACATTTCAGATACGTGTTTTTTACTTTTGGGGCACACATTTTTCATTTAGGCACCTTTCATTAAAATTTTAATACGCAAATTTTTTTTGTCACCACAGGGGAATTGAAAGGTGCCAAAAATACCTTTTATTTCCGAATACATTTTCAGATACGTTTTTTTTGCACTTTTGCCCATCCAATTTTTTGAAGACCCTTGCAGTTTAAATTTGAAACCAGCAATTGTTATTTTCCACAGGTGAATTGAAGGTGCCAAAAAATACCTTTATTTTCCAATACATAAAAGATACTGTTTTTTCACTTTGGCGCACTACGCTTTGTTTATTAGGCACCTTTCACTAAATGTGAAACGCAAATTTTTTAGCACCACAGGGTAATTGAAAGTGGCCAAAAAAAACTTTTATTTTCGAAAACATTCAGATACGTGTTTTTTGACTTTGGCGCACCAGCTTTTTTTGAAAGGCAACCCTTCATTTAAATTGAAAACAGCAATTTTTTTATCACCACAGGTGAATTGTAAAATCCAAAAAAAACCTTTTTTTTATCAATACATTTCAGATACTTTTTTTTGCACTTTTGCCCGTCCCAGATTTTTGATAGACCACCTGCGTTAAAATTTTAATCCACAATTTTGTATTACCACAGGTGAATTGAAGGTGCCAAAAAATAACCTTTATTATCCGAAATAAAATTTCAGATAAACCGTTTTTTTTGATTTTGCGCACTACAGCTTTGTTCTTGAGGCACCTTGCACTTTAAAAATGAATCCAAATTTTTTAGTCCCCACAGTGAATTTAAAGGTGCCAAAAAAAACCTTTTATTTTAACCAATACATTACAGATACTTTTTTTGCAAATTTGCCCTCCAGATTTGTTATGAGCCACCTTGCATTAAATTTTAATCAGCAATTTTTAAATTTCCACGGGAATTAAAAAGGTGCCAAAAAAAAACCTTTTATTATCCAAAACATTACAGATAAAGTGTTTTTTTTTACTTTGCGACCACTTTGTTATGACATTTTCATTTTTAAATTGAATACACAAATTTTTTTCACCCCAGGTAATTGAAAGGGGCCAAAAAAATTTTCCTTTTTTTTTTTTCTTTTTTTTTTTTTTTTTTTTTTTTTTTTTTAAATTTTATTTTAAAACCAAAAACATTTTAGACCGGTTTTTTTCACTTTGGCAGAGGGTTTTGATGATCTACTTTCAGTTTAAAATTTAATCCAGCAATTTTTTTTGATTTTTTGGGGTTTGAGAATAGGTGATTTGCCGTCTTTATAATAAAAATTTTCCAAAACTCTTCCTACCTTTTCAAATTTTTATTTCTAACATGGACGAAATTCAAGTGGGAACGACAAAAAGGGGGTAGGACAGGAGGTAAGGTACGAAAGGTGCTCCTTCCATGCTGGCGACAACACGCATCCAGGGTCGTCAGTTGCAGGGCCGCAGGGCCGTCTCGCTGGTCGGGGCCCCGTAATCTCAGTAACGAACACTCGCCAATCGTCCTTTTGGTTTTCAACCGCTCCAGCAGTTTACCTCCCCGTCCTCCGAGTCACGGCCACAAATGTCGTCATCAGCATCACCAGTCATCCGTCCAACATGAATGCAGCCAAATGTCAACATCCGTTTACCCACCACTGTGGATAATCCATTTTCTGAAGACCTCTTTGATGAAAAAAATGCGGTTGGGGTCAGAAGGCAGTTAAAAGATCAAGAGGCCAACGAGGATGAATTTCTCTGCTCTTGACGCCTAGTTACTGATTGTAGCCAATCAGAGTAGGAGAAGGAAGCTGACAATCTGCCAAAATCCGCGGCGGCGGTATCGGCAACACTTGCTGGTCCCTGCTTGTTTGTAGCCCGAAGCCCTGGAAGCAGGATGTCAGGGACTACGAAGTCACCTGTGTTGATGATGATGATGACGACAATGCGGATCAACGTGGTCTTTTCAGCAAGAATTTGCTTGCGAGGCGCTCATCCACTGGATGAGGACGGAAGACGATGTGTAGTGTCAGTACGGTTCCCCTCCTCAAAACGGGAGAGGGCGGTCGCAGAGATCCTGATATGATTCCGCCAGCAACAGGTCAAGAGCGCAAACCCCTCTCCTCGCTTATTCGCCGTCCAAAAGGTCAGGACCTCTCAGCTGGTCCTTCTTTGAGCAAGCCTCTGATTCACCTCACGATGTCATATGCCCGCCTTTGCCGTGTAAACGCATAATTAGGAGGCACAAACCTTAGGTGTTAACCACCACCAACATGTCTATCACATGCAGCGAAGCATGAGTTTGAAATGGACTTTATCAAAAAGTAGCCTTTCTTTTATTATGACTGAGTAGAAGCCCCGCACATGCTCTCAGTCAGGGATCTCCACTCCCTACATTAAACACTTGTACACAATATATATATCGCGCCAGTGCCTAAAACGTGTAAACCGTTAATAATTTCATTAAAAGCAGACATTGACCCGGTGATAAACCGTAAGCTCCCAATCGTTGCCAGAATAAAGTAAAGCATATACTCAGCATATTTGTTGCGGATAGCCTGCCATTCAGAGTCCTTTCCATGGCGCTGCTCCTAGCACAGGAGCAATGAAACGCCGCAATCGGCACAGTGACAGAGTAACTCGTGACGTTTCGGGAATGACTGCCTCCCCTTCCTCTCAAGCACGTCGATCACGTGGGGTTGTCTAGACTTATATCCAATTAAAACCAACAACAATACCTTAATACAAAGCAGAAATAAAGTATTAGTAAATACACATCATAACAATGCAATGTAACTATAGAATAAATACCTAGATCATAAGAAAACCCCCTAAATTAAGGTTTTCATTAACCTTTTGGGGCCATTGCTCTAATGAGACAATCCAATATGCCCTCTCGCTTTAACAATTTTACAGGTAGCTGAGTTTGATCTCACATATAACTTTTCTAGGATTCATGCCATTTAAATTCAGATATCCCTGTTTAGTCTATGGCAAAATGCTGGCAAAACATACGTTTCACCATATGTTTTTTTATCGTCTTTAGCAATTGTACTTCCACTTTTTTGTGTTATTTGCTTATTAAATGTACGGGATAGCAGAACGCGTGTTCATTGAGTCTGACCTTTACTGATCTAATAGTTTGTCCTACATATATATATCCACAAGGACATTAAAATATAAATACTCCGCTGCTATCACAAGTATGGAATCCCTTGATTTAATAGCAATGTTCCTTGGTTTAGAGATGATGGCAAATAGAATCCGCCCTGATAATGGATGATCAAATTCTGGCACCTGAGACATGCAAAGGAGCCCGGTTTCTCTCGCACTCCTAAAAACAGACCAAGACTTTTTTGCGATCGTCATGAGATTTTCAGGATAAGGATATCAATTGCTGCCCAATGGTTCTCCCTTTTCGGGTACAACCCAAACCGGGGTATCTCTAACAGATACCATTACTGTTTCATCAGAACCGGCCAAAACTTCAATGTTTGAGATTGTTTGTTTAATCATGTTTGTCAATTTCTATCGTATGTAGATGAAAAGCATGACACCCGGGTTTGAGTTTTCTTTTTATTACGTATTACCTAACAATACTAATTCTCTCTTGGGATATCTGAAACTTCCAAAGCTATAGATTGTAGTTCCCTTGGTTATACCCTCGTCGAGGAAAAACTTACTAAGATGCTTTTGTGGCGCTTTCTTGTATCTGGTCCTCTCCTCATCGGAGCATATACGCCGCTCGCTCACGAGCTGGTCCCTTCACTAACTCCCTAAATACTGTGGAGTGCACTTTTGACTAGAACGTCAAGATGAACATTATTACGTATCATACTCTTTTGGAATACAAGTGATTTTATTATATGTCCAACCATTTTTCTCCACCAGGACGTCCAAATATGGAAGAACATACTATTCCTTAGTGAGTGTAAATTTGAATGAGTGGTTGAAAATGCTGTTCAGATATCCACGACAGTCATCCAGCTGTGTCCTCAGTTCCTGACCGCACAGCATGAAACACATGTCGACATATCTGTACCAGCACACCATATACTCCACTAAAGATGGGACGGAAAACACATAATTGTACTCAAAGAAATCTCATGTATAGGATGAGCGTAACTAGGGGTAACAGAGACCCCATGGAGGTTCCCTGGTAACTTGGCTGAGGTACAACACCTCCCAAACCGGGAAATAGTTTTTAGTTGAGGTACAAGTCCTCAAGAAGATTGTAGACAAAAATGCTATCTGGGAATTAAGAAAGATCAGGATTCTGACACAAAACCTCAGTACTGCATAACACCATCCACCATAGGAATAGTGATAATCCGTAAATAAGGATTGTGATGGTCAATAGTGCATAAACACCTACTATTGGTACACCCTCAATATTACCTATAATCTAAGAATTGGCCAGTATCTTGCAGATGTATTTTCTTCTTACTTAATAGGCTGCAAAAAACCATCCCAGAATAAGTGTATAAAGGCTCCAATAACGAATCTACCCTGTGGAGACGAATCGGTCGTACCCGGGCTTTTTTTTAAGATTTGTGGAACCTTTCGTGACTATATAAAATATCGGTAGCCGCCCGTGATTAGGTTTATACATCTACAAGGGCTTATTTCATAATTTTGTTTCAGTTATGTTACCTCTGTCTACCGCATTCCCTCAAAGTGTCATAAATGAATTTCGGCAATTTCCTGTGTTGGGATCTCCCTCCCAACGTTTTGTACACATCTTGATCCGATTAACTGTATTTAGTCTCATGGTAAATACGATGTAGAATCCATGAAAAAACAGATGCATCCCCTTTCCTGCTTTTTTAGATTATAAGGACCTATCGTTTCGTTCAATCTTTAATGCTATCTTTCACGTCTGGGAAAATTATTTTAGCTGTTTTTTTTCCTTCCCACTTGACCACCGATGGAAACCTCTTTGTGACAACTGCTGAAACACTTCCAACGAAGCACAATTTTCACTATAAGGTCAAACTGGCTTTTGCTTTTGAATTTATGGGCACACCCTTTATCACAGATTCCAACGTATAACCTGTTCCTGTGGAAAAAACATTTTAAAAAAAAACAATGTTTACGACAAAACTTGAAAAAATCAACAGTAACAGTCAAAAAGTTCATTCTCATGGTGCGGACAAAATTTAACACGCCCTTATTAGAACCACCGAATGCTGCGGCTGGAGATAATGTCTTTAGAGAAATATTCATGGCTAATATTGCTTTTTCTCGGGGCTCTAGGTGGTTGCTTTCTTGGGGAATACTTCTTTTGTGTTTTGTTTCCCCCACGCTGTGGCTGCACACCACTGGCCATACTCGCAGTAGGGTCTTCTAAAAAATCTCTTTGTGTAGATGGATTATTATATCTCCCATATCGTATTTACATGAGGCTAAAATACAGTTATCGGATCAAGATGTGTACAAAAAGTTGAGAGTATATCCCACACAAGTAAATTGAGCGACATTCATCTTATGACACTTTGAGGAAGCGGTAGACAGAGTGTAACAGCTCACTGAACAAATATGAAAGCCCTTGTAAAACTAATCCACGGGTACCGATATTTTATATAGACCTAAGGTCCACAATCTTTAAAAAAAAAAAACCGGACGACCAGACATTCTTGCTCCGGGGTGAGATTCGTTATGGAGCCTTTATCACTTATCTGATGCGTTTTATGCAGCCAGTAAATTAAGAAAGAAAATACATCATTGCAGATACTGCAATTCCTTAGATCTATAGTAATATTGAGTGTTACCAATGTGAGGTGGTTAGTGCACTCTTGACCATCAATCCTGTATTTACTAATATTCCTATGGTGGATGAGAGTTAATGCATTACATTGGGAGGTTGTGTGTCAGAAATCCTGATCTTTCAAATTCCCAGATAGCTTTTTGCTACAACTTTCTTGATATTGTCCTCGACTAAAAACTATTTCCGTTTGGGAGAAGGAGTTGTACCTCCAGTTTTACTAGGTCACCTCCAGTGGTCTTCCTGTTGCCTCTAGTTACGCAAACTCTTACATGAGATTTTTGAGTACAAATATGTGTTTTCGTCATCTTATGGAGTATATGGGGTGCTGGTACATAAGAAATGGTCGACAGATGTTTCACTGCCGCCTGTTGGTCAGGAACAGAACACAGCTGGATGACTTCTTCGGATATCTGAAGCAGATCAACCACGCTCATTCTCAATTTACACCACTAAGGAATAGTACTGTTCTTCCAAGTTTGTGACGTCCTGGTGAGAAAATGGTGGACCATCTACATACTTCCTTGTATTCCAAGAGTCTGATCGTAATAATTTCCTCTTGCGTTTCTATCAACAAGTTCACCACAGACATTTAGGGGTATAGTGAAAGGCAGCTCGTGAGAGCGCTGCGTATATTCTCAGATGAGACCAGATACCAAGAAAGCGGCCAAAACATCCTTAGTAAGTTCATCGACCTAGTGTATAACCAAGAGAACTACAGATCTATAGCTTTGAAGTATCAGATATCCCAAGAGAGAATTATGTTATGGTAATGTAATAAAAAGAAAACTGCAAACCAGGGTCATGTTTCATCTACATACGATAGACATGCAAACATGAATAAACAAACCATATCTCTAACATTGGAAGATTTTGCGGCTCTAGATGAAAAGTATGGTCATATGTTTTTAGAGATACCACCCGGTTTGGTGTACCGAAAAGGAGAACATTGGCAGCAATTGATTTCCTCCTTGATTCTGAAAAAAACATGACGATCGCAAAAAAGTCCAGACTGTTTAAGGAGTGCGAGAACCCGGCACTTTGCATGTCTCGAGGTGCCAGAATCGCTCATCCCATTCTCAAGGGTCGATTCAATTGCCATCCAGACAAGGAACATGCTTATTAAAATCAAGGGATTCCATACTTGTGATAGCAGCGGATCATTTAATATGGCAAAAATGTCCTTTGTGGATATATAACTAACGTAGACAAACTAATTAGATCAGTAAAGGTCCAGACTCAAATGAACACCGTTCTGCTAACCTACACATTTAATAAGCAAATTAACACACCAAAAGTGACAGTACACTTGCTAAATACGATAAAAAAAAACATATGGTGAAACGTCTTGTGCAGGCATGTGCCATATCAAAACATGGATACCTGAATTAAAATGGCCTCCCTAGAGAAAGTTTTAGTATGTCAGATCAAACTCAGCTACCTGTAAAATGTGATAAAGCGAGAGGCATATTGGACTGTCTCAATTAGAGGCATTGGCCCAAAAGGGTTAAATGAAAACCATTAATCTAACGTGTTTTCTTATATTCTAGTATTTTCATTCTATGGACTACATTGCATTTGGTTATGATGTGTATTTATCTAATACTTTTATTTTCTGCTCTTGTATGAAATGTATTGTTGTTTGGTTTTTAATTGTATATAAGTTAGACCACCCCCAGTGATCGACGTGCTGTGAGGAAGGGTAGGAGTCATCACGAAAACGTCCAACGAGTTCCTCTGTCTGTCCCATTGCCGGCGTTTCATTGCTCCTGTGCTAGGAGCAGCGCGCATGAAAGGACTCTGAACGGCAGCTTATGCCGCATCAAATATGCTGTAGTATAAGCCTTTACTTTATTCTGGCACGATTGGGAAACTACGTATTAATCACGGGACCTAATGTCATCTTTTTAATGAATCTTATATTAAAGTTTACAGTTTTATGCACTGGCACGATCATATGTGAGTTGAATTGGAGGCAACACTTGGCCAAAAAAGGCCAGACCGACGCCGGGACCCTCCAACCACTGTCACACCCTCTTGTCTCCGCCTCCTCCTCCGCCACCCACCAAGCGTTCCTCAGCTGCCCATTCTCTCTCATAGTCCATGATTCAGGGATCAGCCTCCGCTTCAGCCTCCACCGTCGCCGCGAGGACCACCACACCGACCATATGACCCATCCTAGCCCATTCTCCTTCGCGCCAGTTTGACTACCTGCACGGCCGTACAGGCGCGTCCAGTCTATCAGCCAGCCTTCTGTCTTCCACTGTGGAAGCAGAAGAAACACTTTAACCCAAACCAATACCCCAAAAGCCAAAACGAATGTCGGCCCTTGCCAGGCTTTGGCCTTGGAAATGTTGACCTTCCGTCTGGTGGACACAATGGTTATCCGCCACAGCCGTCATGGCCCTTGCCTCCCGCCAGTACCAGTATGCCAAGCAGGCTTTTCATGCCATAAAAGCCCTCCCTTGGCCCTGGCCAGCCACGTGCACTAAATTTCAAGCGCGTTGTCTGCATACTGTGGCCGGAAAAGTCCTCTGACTACAGACACAGGGACTAGTAATCACGGCCAAGCCACTATATCTCTGTGACGAGCTCACTGGGTGAGCTGGCGGTGGATGTCTCTGGGGGTGACGGTGGCTCTCATGTCTCCGCAGTCACGCTCTTCAAAAACCTAGGGGATGGAGCAGGGTTCTTTCCCCCAAGGTCCTCTGTTGCATCACGTGCCATATAAACCAGTCCAGTGGTGAAATTTATCTGTCTTGTAGACCGACCCACACACAGGTCAGGCTCTGTGAACTGGGTGGCGGCCCTAACGCAACTAGACCTGAGCGCACTGCTGGTGCCAAGAACCTTGTGCCAGCAAGTTGTGATGCGATAACGGGCGACAATCTGCTGGCCACGCCTCTTTATTCTGGACACATCCCTTGCCTGGCACAATGTCATGAATCCCTTGTCGTCCAGAAAATTTTCTGAAGAGCTACCCACGGTCTGGACTGCGCTGCTGAGGAAGTCTCGAAGTCTAAGTTCACACTTCCAGCCGTTCGCATACGGCCTGCTCGTCCCGCCTGGCTGCGTAGCAGCTTCAGCTCGGCCTCCCCGTCACGTCTTATTGTTGATGTGGCAACACGCTGAATTCCACCTCCACATGCTCCAGCGATTGTGGTCAGCAGCACAATGCCATTACGCATTAACGAATTGACACATGGCCTGAACAAGCAGGGTTGGGCGTACCTCAGTTTGTTTTAGCCACCCGAGAGTGGAGGCCGGTGAAGAGCTCTGCACCATCCTTGCCAGTTTTGAAGAAGCCACCAAAATGGTCGTGCGTACAAGCCCTTGTCAGCATGAGCATTGTGGTGATCTAAGATCTGGAACAGATCGTTGGACACAGAAACAACAGTCCCGCCAGCTAGACGGAGGAGAGACAGACACTGATGCGGACACGGAGCCTTTCTCTCCGTCAAATCCACAAGGCCCGACAGTTCACATTTCATCGTCTCATTGGCAGTGGTTCGTGGTCCAGGCCTAGTGCTATAGGTGCGCATCAGCTCTCCGGTGCATCATCTCAGGCAAGTCAGGGCTGTGTTTGAAGCTGTGCGCTGAGCAGCGGAGGAGGAGGAGGAGGTATTCCTAGACATCAACGTTACCATCGTACATCCCTGCCTTGGAAGAGGTGTCCGCGAATTTGAAGCTGAGGAGGAAGATGAGAAGATCAGTTGCTAGTTGCCCCTCGACCCAGAGGCTTGCCGAGGAAATCAGCTCACATCTCTCACATGAGTGCTTGTGAATTCATCCATTTCCTCCAACATATCCCACGCATTTTTAAGGCCAATCAAATATGAACAAACAGTTACTGGGTGTCCAACCTCCTGGATCCCCGGTACAGACAAAACAAAACTCAGCCCTTTCACGCTTATTGGCGGGCACCGCACCATAATAGAGAGTAAAATGCAGGAAATGGAGACCTTGGCTGAATTGGATCAACTGGAGACAAACAGTTGCGTCTGCTTTCACGTTCCCCAAATGGTCACGGTGGAACAACGTCAGCGACGCGACAACAGTAATTGCCAAGTAGCCGTAAGCCGGCAGCAGCAGGCAAGGTGCCAGAAAGCCGGTTAATGGGTGACCCTCTGGCAATCTTTATTAACCCCACGCATCACCAACGCATGCAATGCAGGTCACACATTCCACAAACACAGAGACCATCAGCTTGAAGACAAGGTGCAACTGACTATCGCGTCTTCAGTCACCGATGAATCTTGTAATGTGTTTCCAGACACAATAGTAACCTTCTGTGGTATCCAAAAGGACGTAATGGCCCCCCGAGCGTCTGCGGGTGCTCGCCACGCCATGGAGGTGTTTTCCCCTGCCGCACAGCCGCGACATATCTAGCGGCCACCCTGTCAGCAGCAGCTGGTAGTGATTCAATACAAGACAAACGCATCCGGCTTTCCACAGATATGTGATCCTTGACCTTTTCATTCCATATCAAGAATGAATTCAGCCAGTTGGATCTCTTGATGATGTTGTGCCCCAATTGCCGAGGTCACGCCATGATTAGGTTGCCGGTCTACTTACCTGGTCACATTCCTCTTCAAACAGAAATGACCTCTTGAAAACTTTATTTTAAAATGATATTTTCTTACAGCAATTTTTTATACTCTTTTCCCCAACAGTTTCATTTAGCAGCTGGTTTTGCTGTGAGGAGACAGTAAAAGAACATCAAGGATTACTGACAACGACCGTATTCATTACGACTTGTACACTGTTAATCTTTATAGAGAAGATTTTTCCGCATTGTTGATTGGTTTTGAGGTCATGTTGCTGTGATATACAAGCTATAATTATTGGACCTTTTGGAACAGAATATGTGGGCATTTAAGTTTCAGAGTTTTCCTCCTCCCTTCACTCAAATTTTAATAGTGGCTGAGAAGATTCATATTTATAATTTTTAGGGTCATGGTTGCTTGTGAGATAACAGCAATAACATGGTCCTATGAAACAGAAAATTTGGCATTTTAAGTGGCATTTATCTCCCACAACTCAATTTTATAGTAGGCGAGAAGTCATAATTTATAAATTCTTGTGGGGTCATGTTGCAGTGAGATACAGAATAATAATGGTCTTTTGAAACAAGAAATGATGCTTCGTAAGGTGGCATTTCCGCCGGCTTCGAAAATTATAACAGTGGCTGAGGAGAGTTCTTTTTTATGATAGTTTTAATAATTTTTTTTTTTGGGTCATGCATGCTTTGAAAATGCAGCAATACTACAGGTCCTATTATAAAAAAAATGTTTTTTTCTGATACAGACATTGTTCTTCACGAATTGGTACAAAGTGGCTCAGACGGTCATGGCTTTGAATTTTTGGGGGCGATTTTGCTGTGGACAAAGCAGCTAAAACTGCAGGTCCTATTATAAAAAAATTTTGTTTCTAATTCTATCTAACGAGAACATTGTTCTTCACAATAGTACCAAAGTGGCTCAAGGGTCATTGCCCATTGAATTATTGGGGGGCAATTTGCTGTACATGGCAGCTATAAGCTACAGTCCTATTATTAAAAAAAATGTTGTTTCTAACAGATACATTTGTTCTTCACTAATTGTCCCAATAAGTTGGCTCAAGGTCATTGCTATTGAATTTTCTTGGGGGCATTTGCTGTGACCATGCGCTAATACTACAGTGTCCTATTATAAAGAAATTGTTGTTTACATGAGCAAGACATTTGTATCTTTTCAGCCCGCCGGAATTCTCGCGCTCTAGTGCGTCATTGTTACCATGAAAAGGCCAAAAATGTAGTTCCGAAACAATCATATCCCAGCACACAACCCCCAGGTGCACAGACAACGCCCAAACATAAGTAAACTCACAGTGTACATTGAATCGAATTCACCATTAGTCAAGATTTGGCCACAAGGGTTATGGAGCAGTCATGAATACACGGAAAAGGAAGGGACAACTGATCATTGGAACAACGAAAAAAGCAAAATACTTGATTTATTTGCAAGATCATTAACATAGCATATCAATCCCTGTATTGATACAATAACCCATGTTAATAAACAATTAAAAAAGAGAAACAAAGAGAACATTTGGTGGGATTCCATCATGATTTTAAAAATGTGTTTTTCTCTAGAATATAAACATATAAAAAAAGCTTGCATTGTAACAGAAATGAGCTGGTAAAATAAAAATCCTCCTGAATTGTACAAGGGAATGATACAGGAAAACTTGACCATAAGTGTAGTTATTCCAGGAGGACATGGAGTATGGAGCACCGGGGAACCAGAGAACAAAGTACAAGAGAGCAATTATCCCCTCCCAAGCAACGTTGAGTAAAAAATGAGTAAAAACAATGCCAAGAAAAGGCACCTGGGTTGGAACAGAGCGTTAACGGCACCAGTATTTCTTTTCCAAGTGAAGCTCAATATGGGGTCCGCAATTCATTCTGGAGGGGCAAGCGCTACCCTGGTCCCAGTCCAGGTACAGAATATATGTTACCGTGAACCAACAATGGAGTGTAAGCACACTACGACCATAAATATATATCCTTCCACATAATTAATTCATGTGTGTCATTCAGTTTATTGGGCTACAATCTGTGGGCCCCGTACGTCAATGTACTATTTCCAGTGACATACTAAAATGGTGGATTCAAAGACTGCCCATTATTTCCCGGCTCTTTTTAATCTGGGGTCATGCAGTTTTGGGGATCATGCTGTGCCCAGGACATGTATAGTTCAATGTCCAGTGAAACTAAAATGGGTGGTTGAAAACTCCTTTTTCCGGCACTTTTTAATCTGAGGGTCACATGCCAGGGTTGGGGGGGCTCCATGCTGTGGCCCAGGACAGGATAGTCCTATGTCCAGTTGAAACTAAAATGGTGATTCAAAGACTCCTTTTTAGCCGGCACTTTTTTAATCTGGGGTCATGCAGGTTTGGGGGCTCATGCGGTGGCCCAACAGGATAGTCAATGTCCAGTGAAACTAAAAAGTGGTGGTTGAAAGACTCCTTTTTTCATTTTCCGTCACTTTTTAATCTGGGTGTCATGCAGGTTGGTGGCTCATGCCTGTGATCCCAGGACAGGTAAGTCAATGTCCAGTGAAACTAAAATGGTGGTTGAAAAAGACTATCCTTTTATTTCCGGCACTTTATTAATCTGGGGTCATGGCAGGATTTGGGGCTGCATGTCTTGGCCCAGGACAAGATATAGGTCAATGTCCATTGGAAACTAAAAAAGGGTGTGTTCAAAGACTTGATCTTTTACCCGGCACTTTTTAAATCTGTGGGTCAATCAGTTTGGGCTCCATGCTGCGTTTCCAGGACAGGGATAGTTCAATGTCCAGTTCAAGTAAAAATATGTGTTTTCAATATCGATACTGGGCTTTCTGGCACTTATGTTAATTTTGTGGGTCATGGCAGGTTAAGGCTCATGCTGTGGTGGCAATGACCAGGGATAGAGAATGGTGATTGATTTGTTTTTCTGTGGCTGTTTATAACTCTAAGTGTGTTTGCTAAGAAATTAGCACGTATGCCATTTGACTGTTGTGGATGTTAATTCCAGCATCACCAGCCCTGTTTGAGTGTAAGATTGTAACGTTTTGTTTGCTCTCGGCGGGTCGGCTCTGTGGGCCATAGACTTTAATGGTGCATCGATCATAATCTACCTAAACCATCGACCTTTGATTGAATATGCTTGGGGGTCGATGATGGTCGTCTTCGACCATGCGACGCTGTTCCGAGTTGTGGCCAACGTAATCGCTTCAACACTACTTGAGTACCCTTTGGAGTATGGTATTTAAATCGTTAATGTATCAGCCTAAGGTTGTACACGTTTTGTTGATTTTTGTAAGTACTGATGGTCCGTCCATAAAATCACCAACACCTAAAAGTGTTCGAGTAGGGTCTGTATTTGCAATGATACTCTAACACTACTATCGTGGAAACTCCATTTATTGCAACTTGAAGTGCGCTGACTTTGTGTCCCCCCCTCCTAATCTCTTTTGATAGAGGAACTTCCTGTCTCTGTTCCTTTTGAGTTCATTAAAGTCCATCTGAGCTCCTGACCACTGCTTCCTGCTGTTACCTGTCATTATGTATGTCTGTTCCTGTGTACATTTAACCCTGTTGTTCCTGCTGTTCTGCATGTCTCTTACCTAGGTTCCTGTTTCTGTGTATCCTGCCATCTTACCTGTCTATCTAATACCTGGGTTCCTGGATTCTGCTGTTATCTTGCTGCCAATACCTGATAATCGGTTTAAGTTTCTGCCTGTAGTCCTGCTGTTCACAGCCTGTCATCTTGATACTCGTTTAGCCTCATGTCAGCCTGTTCCCTGTGTTCTTGTGAAGACCAGGGGCCCCTTATACCATGCTCCTGGTGTGGTGTGCTATACCACCATGTACACTTGCGGTGGCCCGTTCAAGTAAATGTTCGAGTTCGCCAAGGCGATCGACACACCACCGTTCTGCACTTTTGATGGCCCTCCAGTCAGTGCAGAGCACAGAGAAGTGTCAAAAACGTCATCGCTGAGGTGTAGGCCTCTCAATGGCTTCTAACAATCCCATGACCACTCTTATATATAATTCCACTGTATTGCATTTCTGAACGCCCATTTTTCAGCTCCTCTCTCTGTACTGTAACAGATCTGCTCTCTGTCTGCTTGCTTGCATCAGGCACAAGATTTGTTTTATTTTATTATGCGAATTAGTAGAGAGGAAAAAAGCCACTATTTAGATAGGTTAGGTAGTTAGTTAGGGAGGGGGGTGGGCAGCAAGCTTAGGCAATACAAGAGGACTTAGTGAGATAGCATTTTTCTCTCCATTGACAGCTAGTCAGATAGTTAGGGAGTTGGGTATTGCTGGCTGCATCTTTCCCATGCCCAGAAGTTTTCATTTGGCTAAATTTTCAGGCTCACATAACGCCTAACTATCAAATAATCCTGTGATATATATATAATATATAATATGTAGTATTATATACATATATATTTATATATTATATAGTATATAAGTAACAAACTATAAACAACACACACACACACATCATACTACACACAATACACACTCACACACATACAGCACCATACACACAACACACATACACACACACCCACTACACAAACACACACACATACAACACATACACACAAACCCACTCACACATACACACAACTACACATACACACACCCACCCACACACACTTATACACACACACCCACACACAACAACACACACTACACAGACACACACAAACACACACACCCTACACACACAATACCATACACACACATACACAACACATACACACACACCCACATCACACATACATTACACATCACACATTACACATTACATACACACACTAACCCACCCAAAACATACGATACACACACACACTACACAAACACACATTACACAAACACACATACATGACACACACAACACACATACACACACACGACATACACAACCCCACGCACATACACACATACACTACACACACAACACATTCATGACACACACATAACACACACAACACACACAACACAGACAACACACTACACACACACACTATAGACACCAACACCTAATACACCACACAAACACACACATACACCACACAATAACACAGCACTCACAAACTACACACAACATACACAGCAATACACACACACACACACACACACACACAACACATACACAAACACCACAACACCACACCCACACCACCACACAACAACAACACACCACACACACACAACACACACAAACACAAACACCACACATACACAAACATACACTACACACATACACACATACACAACACTTATACACACATCACTCACACACATCACACACACCACATCTACAAATCACACACACCTACACACATCACACACAAACAGCCACTACACTATACAAAACACACAACATTACACACAGCACACATAACATACACTAATACATACACACAATCATACAAGCGTACACACACACACACTACACACAATCACACCGCTAAACCACATACATTACACACACATACACACACACATACACAAGCACACACGTACACACAATCTACAGAACCCACAACACACACATATAACAACCAACAATACACAACCACACAACACACACATACACACACCCACACACACACACAACACATAAACACAACACCACCCAAACACAACACACACACTGACTAAGAGTACATACATAACACATAACACATACATAACACCGTACACACACACATACATACACTACACACACACACACGCACACAACACTAACACACACATAACACACACACATATACACAAACACATATCATACACAACACACAATCACACACACACATACATAAATACACCCACACACCACACACAACACAACTATACACACACACTCCAACACAAACACTCATTCACTATGCCACCTACATAGCGATGAATACACACCACCACACACGACTGCACACTACAACACACACACACATCTCACCTCACATACACACACACTTCACACACACTCACTTCACACAAACACCCTCACACACACTCACACCCCACTACACCACACTACACTCACACTCTACACACACACACACACACACACACACACACACAGCACACACTGCATACACACACACACTCACACACACACACACACACACTCACACACACGACACTTCACACAACTCCGTCACACGACTCACACTCAACACCGGGGGGGGGGGGGGGGGGGGGGTCACACCACACACACACCCCTTTCCTACACACCCAAGTAACCTGAACGTGCGCTTAATCCATTTATCCCCCCCCCTATCACCGGGGGCCTCCTCTCGGGCAGCCACCTACCCTTCCCGGTCGAGCGACAGCCAGGCTCTGCCCGGTGGGCAGCCGGGATTTAGGCTGCAGTGCCTGCTCGAAGCGTCGCCGGGGGGGTGGCCTGTTGTTTTTTTTCCTTCATTGTTTTTTTCTTTTTTTTTTTTTTTGTTTTTTTCCTCCCCCCAGCAACCCAAATACCGGCGCCGGTCTGTGGCGCTGGTGTTTCCGCCCCTCCGCCCTTCGCCACAGGGTGTGACGGCTGGGTCACCAGACCCAGGCCAAGCAGCCTTGCAGCCCATCAACTACGGCCGTAGGCCACCCGTGCAACCCGCGCGGTTGCAGGCAGCGGGCCGAGGCAGAACAGCGCCGGAATCTTCTGAACCCGCTCCGTTCAGGCCCCCTAGGAGGCCACGAGGCATGCTCGCGATGTAATGAATGTCATCTCGACTCTTCCTGCTCCGTGGCCCGCACTCTGCTGCCATTGGCCTGCTCCATGCGAGGTAGAAGAGGAGGGAAAGACATCATTTGATTATTGTTTTTATTGTTAATTTTTTTAAAACTACTAGCCCTGCCTAGCCTATATACTTGCGCCGGGGGCCTGTCTATTATAGTGGGCCCTGCCTGCCTATATACGTGCCAGCCTAGCCTGGCCTATATACGGGCCCGCTGGTCCTACCTATAAGTAAGTGGACTGCCTGCCTATATACTGCCCCTGTGGCCTGCCTATAATACTGCCCCGCCTACCTATATACTGGCCCTGCCATCCTATAAGTGGCCCTGCCTGCCTATAAGTGGCCTCTGCCTTGGCCTATATACTGCCCCTGGGGGCCCTGCCTATATAACTGGCCTTGGGGGCTGGCCGACGCTATAAGCGCCCCGGCCTGCCTATATACTGCCCCTGCCTACCTATAAGAGGACCTGCCTGCCTATAAGTGGCCCTGGCTGCCTATATACTACCCCTGCCTGCCTATAATTTGCCCTGCCTGGCCTAATAAATACAGACCCTGTCTGTCCTATAAAGTGGCCCTGCCCTGCTATATACTTGCCCCTGCCTACCTATAAGTGGCTCTGCCTGCCTATATTAACCTTGTCCCCTGCCTACCTACCTATAAAGTGGCCCTGCCCTGCCTATATACCTTACTTGCCGCCAGCTCTCAGCCTGCCTATTACAGTGCCCCGCCTACCAATATATTGCCCCTCGCCTGCCTATAGACTCGCCCCTGCCCTACCCTATATACATGCCCCTGCCAACCTATAAGTGCCCTGCCTGACTAAATAGCTGCCCTGCCTTGCTATATACCCGGCGGCGCCTTCCTTGCTATATACTGGCCCTGCCTTGCCTAATATACTGGTTCCTCAGTGGCCTGCCTAATAGTGGTCCTGCCTAACTATATACTGGCCCTAGGTTCCTTTTGCTCCCTGATTACTGCCATGCCTGCTATATACTGGCCTTGGCCCAGCCCTAATTACTCTGGCCCTTGCTGTGCTATACCCTGGGCCCAGCTCATGCCAGGCTATATACTGGCCCTGCCTGCCCAAATTTACTGGCCCTGCCTGGCAATAATACTGCCCTTGCCTGCCTGCCTAATATAACTGGTCCTGGCCTGCCATATACTGGTCCTGCCTGGCTATATACCACCAGCATTGCCGTGCCTATTATACTGTCCTGCCTAACTATATACTTTGGCCGCTGCCCTGCCCTAGATTACACTGGCCCTGGCCTGCCCAACTTGTATAGGCCCGGCCTTGTCCCTAAGAATTACTGGCCTCTAGCCTTGCCCTTACTTACTGACCCTGCCTGCCCTACTTACTGGCCCTGCCTGGCTATATACTGGCCCTGCTTGCCCTAATTACTGGCCCTGCCTAGCTATATACTGGCCCTGCATGCCCTACTTACTGGCCCTGTCTGGCTATATACTGGCTCTGCCTGCCCTAATTACTGGCCCTGCCTGGCTAATTACTGGCCCTATCTATAAGGGGATAATACAATCTGTGGGGGAGATATTAGATGGGGGCCTACAATCTACAAGGGGGGCTATAAACCTACCTACAGGGGACAGCATATCTACCTACAGTGGGCCTGTATACCTACCTACTTAATGGTGGGGGGCAACATGTACTACTACTTACTAAATGTGGTGCTCCCAAAACGAGAAGTATGAACGGTAGCGAAGTGCTGATAAAGTGAGGATTCTAAGATGTTTGTGCATTACATTCTGACAGGGACGAAGTTGCGGCCGCGGGACAAAGTCGTTAATGGTGGTCTGGATGGAAGGAGAGGAAAAGGGAAATAAGAACATTCATAGAACATCTGATCATAGATGACGTCTCCTGTGAGTCCCTGCATGTAAGGGGTTTATTTTGCTTCTATAGACCCTTCTGTCCATGTCACGTATCTTGAACTGGTAAATGATTTATCATTTGTTTTCTTTCATGTATTTATTTTTTTTTTTTTTTTGGGTGTGGGCTCCAGTACACCACTCTCTGCCCAGGGGTCCCATATTGGCTGTTAAGTAGGACGTGCCTCCCCACTCCTGTATATACATACAGGTGATTCGGAAATTGATAACACCCGTCTTCAAAGTCTCCAATACAAAGAAATATATTTTAAAAAAATAGTGGTGTGGGTGAAAATTATTCTGAGTGGATGAAAAGTTCATTTGGCAGTATTTGGCGTGGACATACCTTTTCAAATATACCGTGTGTTAATGTCGATTAGCTATATAACCAGGTAAACAGTTCTCGTCTGTTTGCAAAATCTTACTCGAGCGCCAAAAAGTGTAATTTTTCAGATTTTAAGTCCACATAACGCTGAAATATACCAGTACAATTATTTGTGATTCCACATATAGAATACATGGCCTCACTTTTTTATATTTATTACATATATCTTGTGCCCGGACGCGCATACTAAATATTTTTAGCTTTTGAACATTGTAAGGAACTAGAGGTGGTTAGCGAGCAAATGGAGGGCATAGGAAGTGGAGATAGAAGGTACAAAAGACAAGGCACGTCCTTCCATCGCTCCAACACCACACAAGCGAAGCACATTGTCATATCAGGACCGTCATGCCTGTCATCACTTTGTTTTCAGTTCCCCTGTGGCAGTCTCATTACTGAACAGTGTTCACCAATCTGTTCTTCAGTGGGTTAATCAGACTCTACATCCAGTGGTTTTACCTCCTCTTCCTTTCAGTCACGGCACAAATGTCGCCATGAATCATCAGACCCAATCTGAAGCACAAACATTTGGTCCGATATGGTCACAAGGAACCAATAATACAGATCACTCCAAAATCCATATTCTGAAGACTCTTTGATCACACAATGCGGTTTGGCGTCAGAGAGCAATTTCAAAAGATCAAAAGCCAAAGAGGATTATTTTGTCTGCTCTGACGCCCAAGTGGCTGATTTCCTCCAGGAGGTAAGGAACTGGCCTGTCTGCAGAAATACCTGGGCGTTTCATCGATGGCTACACAGTGCCTGTAGGCTTCTAGGCCCGGCGAGCTTGAGGATGTAGACTGTGGATGCTTATGATAAGCACTAGCTGGCATGCAGCATCCATCATAGGAGAAGGAGGATGATGGGGTTTGTGTCAGTGCGGATCCGCCTCGAGAAAGTGGGAAGTGGTTTTTTTGGTGTCGCAAAGTCCTCTTACATTACTCATAGCCAGCCGCGTGTGTCACAAGTGGTGCACATGAACACCTGCTACTAGTTTTGTCACAGTTGAAGCTGGTCCAGGACCTGTGAGCCTGGGCCTTTTTCAAACAAGCCCGGATTTGCCGGTAATGTGTCAGTAGAGGGTAAGAATGAAAACAGTTTATCACCACGAACATGAACAGTCTTCATGCATGGAAAATTCAGCATGAATTGCTGTGAATAGTCAACCTGGAAAAAAAGTGCCTTACCAGGTCCTGGGATTTCCAACCCTGTGACAATCTTCACGCCTCCTTCGCCCGCCACTCTCCAAGCCCAAGTAGTTGCCCTTCTCTCGTGACGATGTGTCCAGAAGCAGCATGAGAAAAGCACCATCCCCAGTCCCCAGATACTGTTGCCGGATTCCCACCACCGAGCAACACAGCCTACACATTTCCCCTTCCACCACGTGACCTGGCACGCAAAACAGTCATCCCAGACCGGCAGCCACCCCTGTTGTACCTGAGGTGTGGGTGCATAAGAAACACTGTCACCTGGCGCCCCTACCCCAACATCCCAAGCCAAAAGCCCTGAATGTCAGCATTGCCCAGGCTTTGGGCTTGGAAATGTTGCCTGTCCACGCTGGAGGAACACAGATGTGTGTCCGCCATGTCATGGCCCTGGCATGGCCCCTCCAATATCAAAGCCGAGCAGGCATTACTTCTCCAGAAAAGCTTGCCCACCATGGTTGCACAAAAGATCTCCAGTGCGTTGGCTTGCATCTGTGTTTCACCAAATGTCCATTCTCACTACAGACACATGTAACTAGTAAACAGGTAAAGGGCATTACATCTTACTACTGCTTCACTGGTGGGTGAGATTTGTGAATGACAGTGCTTCTGGTGATGGGTGTTTCGGCTGACACTCTTCAACATTTGCTGGTATATATGCAGAGTCCACAACCCCAACCCTCGACAGGTAGTATCACCGTGCCAATGAGAAACCAGGCCATTCTCAAATTAATAAGACTTTGATGACCATCAAACACACAGGTCAATAGCTCTAGATGGATAATGCTCACTCAGACCCGACCCAGTGGGCTGTCGAGCAAGAGAACCTGGCACCCAGACAAGGTGGTGGCGACAACGGGAGCAATCTATATGCTGCCCATAAGATCGTTAGACATACCGCACGATCTTTTGCCTGGCACATGTCATGAACCTGGTTGTATAGAAATTTCTCTTAAGCACTGGAGGCATGATTACCCAGGTCTTGACTTTCTTCTGAGGAAGGCTCGATGTCTTAGCTACACTTCCAGCATTCGCACCCTGCTTTGGGATGACTGGCAGCTTGGCAGCGTGATCTGGGCCTCCCCCTCAACCCTCTTGATATGTGATGTGGCAACACATGGAATTCCACCCTCCCACTGCTCCAATGATTGTTTGGCAGCAGCCTAATGCCATTATGCAGTATGAAATGTCGCATGGCTTTGCAGCAGTGGTGTGGAACCTGGGGGGTGTTGACCCAAAGCAGTGATGGAGGGCACAGAGTTTTTACTCGCCGGAGGAGGATGTAGAAGGCCCGATTGTTTGCATCTGGGATAGGTCTTCTTTAGGCGGTGGTTTAGGCGAGGGTGGGTGCAGGAGGCAGCTCAGCTCACAGAGTTTGAGCACATGAGGCTAAACCAGGGCTCTGTGATGGTCAGGATAAGAAGAAAGTGGATGGGGATGAGGAGGCGGGTGTGGACACCACCCGGGATGATTACCCTTCGTGTAAAAGGTTGGTATAGATTACAGGAGGAGGAGGAAAGAGGAGGAAGATCCCATTAGTGCCCCTTTGACTGCGATTACCTTCAACATGATCCACGCATCAAGGCATAAAAAAACGGCAATTATTGGGTGGCCACCCCCCTTGATCCCGTTACAAAACAAAAGTGAGCAATTTCCTTCCACCCACAGAAATTGACAGTAGAATGCAGGGTTTGAGACATTGTCATTGACCTCTTTTGCGTCTTCACATTCTAAAAGTCATGGTGGAACACGTCAGCAACGCCGGGAGCTGTAGAATGGCAAATAGCCGCAAGCAGTTAGTGTGGCAGAACCTACTGAGTGACATTTGGCAATCAATTTTTACCACCTCACCAACGCCTGCAAGTCGGGCAGCATTCAGACACACAGAAACCGCCTTAAGACTATGGTCCATGACTACCTGCGGCTCAAAAAGATGTTTTTTGGACTTAGGGCTGGACCCATTTTAACTTTCTGGGTATCCAAAGTGGATGAATGACCTGAGCTTGCTTGCACAAAATAGAAATTTTATCCTGCCCAGCAGCCAGTGTTATCTTGGAACGCACATTCTGCACAGCTGGCGGGGTGATAACTGACAAACGTATCCTTTTTCCCCTGTCAATGTGGATCGTTTGACATTTATAAAAATGAATCAAGTGGATTTTTGACCATTTTTTTGCCGATTGCCAATGTCACTGACTAGTAACTGCCGATCTTGACAAAAATAAAAAAATTTTC
>JAODAL010057006.1:0-22943 GCA_025379985.1 Phyllomedusa bahiana
CAAGAACCCTTGGTTGTGGTCAACACACGGCCGCTAGAGGGACATCGGCAGTTCTGGCCTCACTGAGTGACCATTGCTGCGACGTCCCCTTACTGTGCTACGACCTGTGCCTGCTCCAGGAATGTTTGTGCCACTGCCACTCACATGTGAAGAGCCTGCCACCTCTCTGTCTGACATACTGTTTGTTCAAAAATTTACTGACTGTTTAATGAAGATATCTGTATATGTTTAAATACACACCCTGTATTTGACCCCAAATGACCCCGCTAACAGCTTGTGTAACCCTTGGATATAAATTGCGCTACAGAAATCACCAGGAAAAAAATAACTGGCATGTGGCGTGTTAAACGCCATGTATTTTACTGACAACAAGAGCAGAAACACGCTTAATTAACCTTCGGATATAAATTATGTTACAGGAATCACCAGGAAAATTTTTGTCTTTGGCGTTTAAAAACACCCTTTCTTTTACTGACTACAATAGCACAAACACGCTTAATTAACCCTTGGATATAAATTGTGCAAAAGAAATGAGTAGCAAAAAATTAACTGGTATGTCGTGTGTTAAAACAACGTGTACTTTACTGACTACAAAAGCAGAAACACGCTTAATTAACCTTTGAATATAAATTATGCTACAGGAATCACCAGGAAAAATTTAATCTTTGGAGTTTAAAAACACTGTTTCTTTTACTGACTACAATAGCACAAACTTGCTTAATTAACCCTTGGATATCCATTGTGTAAAAGAAATGAGCAGCAAAAAATTAACTGGTATGTGGCTTGTAAAAACGCCATTTCTTTTACTGAATACAAAAGCAGAAACAGACTTAGACAACCATTGGATAATCAATGTGCTCCACAACTGACCAGATGGCATTAAATTGTATATGCAGCAGAATTGGACCCACACTGGACTTCAATTACAATACCCCACAAACTGAATCAAAATTAGAACGGAAGAGGAGCAGTCTCTGATAAAAGCTGTGACACCCCCCCAAAAATTGCTGTTAAAAACAAATTTGTTTTGTGTGAGATCTCAGCTACTGCAGCTGCGGCACGGCACAGCGAAAGGAGTATGAGCTGCCAGCATCGCGTCCAGACTTATTTAGTGCGGTGATGTCACAGAATCCCGCCGGTCTTGGCTTCATCTCTGCACATGTCATTGAGGGTGTTCCTTTCTTTCTCCCAGAGTTCTTTGCCCCATGTAACGCCATGTGCTTGCGGCCATTTTATCAATTTAAAAAAACGCTTCGTTCCCGCGAATTATCCCAAACTTCGACTTCGTTCAGAACCGAAGTTTTCCTGAAATTCTAAACGAAGTCCACTTCGTTATAATCAAGTCGCCCATCTCTAATTATAACATTATATGGGTTGTGACAGTGATGCTTTACTGAGAAAGTGAATATACCGATAACAGCTCTATCCATAAGTTGAAAATTATGAACTTTCATCTTTTTTTTTTTTTTAAATGTAATCAATTGTATAACTATAAAACAATCTTCTTCAATATTCCTTTAGTGGCCGGTGTAGTAGAAGTACTTCACAATATTTTAGTTCCTGTAACTTCTTGAGTTTGTCCTCTCATCCTCTAGATTATATTAATTTTCATAGTGGAGAAAAAGTTTAGTAAAGTCATTTGAAGAGATGAGTTTATTGAACTGATGCAGATAAGCGTCTCGTGGATCAATGAAAATAGAATCACACTGAAGGACCAAGAACGTACATCTAAAAAGTCATAAAATAAACACATTCTTTTTCATATTAAAGTTGTGTTCATTATGTAGAGTTTCACACAGAAGATAAATGATTCAGAAATGTCTGAGAACAATGTTTGGGGGTTTTGTGATCAGGTAAATAGAGCCTATATCTGCCCCACCATGTTATTATGTTTATATTCCCCCTCAAAATAGTAAAAAAGGACCCAGTACTGTGTTTTGGTTTACCATGATTTGGGCTTGGGGGGTTACCAAAACAAAAAAATGTAAAATTTTTACTGTTTTTTGCTATGTTCTTTTTTGAGCTGTTTTCACCCCACTTAAACGGGTGTTCCCACTAGCTTTTATACTCACATAAAATTTTTGCTCAAAAATTTAATACCCCCCGGGAGAATTTTTTTTTTTTCTTTTGGGTTTTTTTAGAGAAAATGAATGAAACACAAAAAATTTTTTCCACTATGGTTTGTGTTTGGGGGGAAGCCATTATTGTTCAAACTACTGTTTTTCTCTTTTTAAATCATATTCAAAAAAAAAACATCAAAAAGACCCTATCAAAAGTTTTTAAAACCCCGTTTTAATGCTGTGTATTTTTCCCCTCTAACACAAGAAGCTTAAGCCTTTTTGGGGATTTTTAAAGGCTCTTTATTTTCTCAGATGGCAAAGCCACCCACTCTTCTTGGCAAAAAGGTTCCAGTTCCTGTAAATTCCTGTCTTGCATTTAAATGTGTGCTTTGGGGAATCTCCCGGGTGGAGATCCCCCCTCCCTAGGTCAAAAGCCCTGTCCCCAAAATCCCTGCATTCTACTGTCAAGTGGGTTTAAGGAAATCGCTGACTTTTTATTTGGAAGTGGACAAGGGGGGGTGACCCCTGTTATTTTGATGGCCTTGGGGGGGCGGGGAAATAAACTTTTTTTCAATAAGACCTTTACTGTGGTTTTTTTACAGGGCCTGCCCCAAAACCAGCAAAGTTTCCTTTGATGGAACCCTCGGAATAAAAAGTGGGGGAAGAAACAAGTTTTTAAACCCAATTTTTTAATTTTAAAGGGAAAAAGACTATCCTTTGCCCTGCCCCAAAACCTGCATAACCACAAAATTTAAAAAAGGGGACGGAAGAAATTTAGTTTTTAAACCCACCATTTTATTTTTGAACGGGAAACATTGATATACTTGTCCTGTACCCACGAAATTGACCCCAAAAACCCTCCCGGGGGCCCCACAGACAAAAAAATTTGGCACAAAAATTTTGTTTTTGTATTAAAATGCGAGTTAAAGGAAACCGGGACGGGCTGGGCTGCCCATCTTTCCCCTCCCCTTTTCCCGACCCCTCTTAGCTGTGACAACAGCTATTGGGACGGGTAGCAGACTTTTGTTGCTCTGTAGGGAAATGGGTTTTGGGAATGAGACTGACCAGGAAATGCAGTTTTTATAAAAAAAATAAAGGTCAGGGGTTTTTTTTGACCCAAATTTGGATCCATAAAACCCACAGCTGAGGGTCGTATACTCCCCCCCCCTTCAAATGCTCTTGGCGATTGGCCTGGCCCCAAAAAATTGGGGGGAAAAAACCGAAAAAGCACAAATAGTAAACGTAAACAATGATTATCTTTAAAGATTTTTCAAAAAATTATTGCGTCATGGGAAAAATTTCTGAAAAAAGGGAAAAAACCTTGGCATTTAAAATTTTGTCCATATATGTTTCACCCCCAATTAAAAAAAGGGGCGATATTTTAACCCTTTAAAAAACAAAAAAACAGTACGTTGAAATTGTTTTTCCAATATTCAAAGGGTTTTTACTTATTTTTGGGAAAAAGCCTTTTCTTTTGGAAACAATTAAGCAGGGGCTGTACCCTTTCCCCGGGACTGGTCGAAAATGTCCTTGTTTCTTTTTAAAAATTAAATATAAAATAATTTCAATGGAAGAAAGTCTCATGTGGTTAAAAAAGTGAAATTTTGTTTATTTTTTCCAGGCGAAAAACCTTAGAAAAAAAGGTGGCTGCACATTTTAAAAGACCCCCCATTGGCTGCAATGTGTTTTTAAAAAAGGCTATTTTCCCCACTGACCTTTTTAACGTCGTTTTTTTTGGGCACTATTGGGGATTTTAAAAGTGTGAAAATACGATTTTTTGTGCGGCCCCATAGCTAAAATAGAAAAAGGACCTTTATTTCCCCACAGCTTGGGGTCTTTTATGATCGCCTTCGGCGCCGACGTATTATAAAAACAGGTTGTATAAATACGTGGCGTTTTTAGTTTTTTTGGTGCCCTTTTCCCTTTAAAATAAAATTTGGGTTGCCGCGTTAAAAAAAAAGAGAAGAAAACCCCCGGGTTTTTTTGCACAAAATGTGAAAAAACCCCCGTCCTACTTAGGAAAAAAAACATCCATTTTTGGGTTTTTTTTTGCCCGATGCGGGTTGAAAGCCCTAGTAAGTTTTTCCATCTCAGACATTTTTGGAATATTGATAGGATGAAAACCCCCAATAGTCACGGGTTTGATGTGAAAAACCTGTTGTCGGGGTACAGGGGCTTGTTCAGGGGGGCCCGGGTAGTCCAAAAATGTAAAAAAAACCCCAAAAAATGGAAAAAAACCCAGTATCAGGGAAAAAATACATTTATTCCTTATCCAAAAAAAAAATACAAAAAAAGGGTTTAAAGATGTGAAGCTGCGCATTTGGGTTGTATCCCCCTTAAATTTCGTTTTAAATTTAAACCCAAAATTTGCCAGTAAATTTATTTTTTAACTGTGGGGGTGTGTGAATTTCTTTTTGGCAGTGACCCAAAAAAATTTTATCTTCTTTTCCAGAGGGGGTTTTGTGGCCCCCCCAGCACTGCAGCTACACTAGAAATGGAGCTGTAGTTAATAGCTTCATTCTTAAAGCAGTCACTGTGGAGGCAGGGATCAGAGGCTTCCTCCAATCCCCGCTGTTTAACATTTTGATTGCTGTTGTCCCAGACCATGGAATGCTCATAAGAAATTTCCCCCTGCCCCCCAAAGGAAACCCTCAAAAAGGTTTTTAACATTTTATTTCCGGGAAACCTAGTGGGCCCCAGGACTCCCTTGTGTGGGAAAAAAGCTATTGGGGTTACCTTTGTTGCTGCCCAAAACGTGTCTGGGGTAAAAACTGACACAGTAAATAATGCATTAGTATACAGGTGTATATTAATACATTATAAGTGTAAACAAGTTCTAAAATGGTTATCATTTAATGGGATTTTTTTTGTTAAATTAATAAAAAAGTGTGAAAATAATAAAATAAATAATAAAATCAAAATAAATATTTACCATTAGAAAATGATTGCGGATACATCACTGAAACAATAAAAAAAAAAGTCCGGGCCCATCTAATCCCGGGAGGGAAAAGGGGAAAATTTTAGCTAAGGCCTTTTCCGTACGAAATTTTGTGTTAAAATTTTGGGGGCTTGCAAGTGCTTGATCTCAATAGAGCAACAAATGTGTTTTGAGGGGGCCGTACCTATGAAACACCTTTTTTACGTCAGGGTAAACGCCCCCTTTAAAATAAAATAAATAGGTTTTCCATGAAAAAAAAATTTAAGTTCAATTTAAATCATTTCCCCCCAAAAACCCTTTTAAATTTATCTCTAAAGATTTTTTTATGTTCCCCTACATATTGATTACTTTGAGGTCCAAAATACTGAATACTGTTAAAAGCACAGTGTAAAGACCTCAGAGAACAGCAGTTTCCTACTATGATTTCTACTATAGGAAAAAGACCCCAACTAGCAACAACTAGCACCTGGCAACATTTCTATGTGGCGCTGATCTAACGACCCTACATCAATACAAGATACAGTGTATCTGGATTTCCATTCTGTACCTAATGCTTTATTCATTTTCCTATGTAAGAAGTATTGCTTGTGTACTGAGGGGGAAATGTATGAAACTCGGCAGTGCACATCAGTTCTAAATCAATATAGAGGAGTGTAAAATGCAAAAGTAGGTATGGAAAAACCTTTTCGCTGTTTAGTCCAAAAATCTGGTGCCTTTTAAATCTTCCATAGCACAGCAAAAGCATAAAATATCTGCCCCCATATCTTTGGCGAAAAAAAAGCATAATCTTTGCCATACTTTATCTTATAGTATCTTTTTTCATAGCTTTGTCTTATATCTTTAACACATATATTTGGCATATAGTTTATCTTTGGCACATTCAATAGTGCTGTGCCCATTGCAAGTTTTGGCATACCACAGTTATAGAGCACCCCTGTTTCAAACGCTATAGGAAAAGGGATCTGACGTTTTTGGGGGGAAAGGGTACACCAAAAAAATGGCGCAAACCCCCTTTAAAAAAAGTGCCCCCAGTAAATTTTTGGTAATTCCAATTTTTTTAAGCAAATGCAAAAATATTTCCAAAATTTTTTTTAAAAAAATGTCATTTAGGGCTGGTTTCCCCTCGGGTTTTTAGAGTTTTCCAATTTTCAGAGGTGGCCCCAAAGGACCTAATTGGGCAAAAGTGGGGCCTGATGGATCTAATGGACTACAAAAGCGTATTTTTTGTTTTCCCCTTTTTCAATTCCCTTTTTTTAAAGAAAAAAGGGAAAAAAAAAACCAGTTTAAACCCTAAAGGACCCAGCGTTTTATTTTGTTGACACTTTAGTTTTTCCTTCCTCGCCTTCTCAGAACCATAACTTTTTTATTTTTTCACCTACAAAGAATAAGAAAGGTTTTATTTTTTTGGGGAACAAGGGTGTATTTCTAATTTGTTTTTAAATTACATAGCATATACTGAGAAAAAACCCCAAAAAAAAAATTTAAGTGGGGGCAAATTTAAAAAAAAAAAAAAGTTTTTTCGCCATGGGTTTTCAGTTTTTTTGTTTTATAGTGTTCAATTTTTGTAAATATAATGTGTTACCCGTATTCCCACGGTTGTACGCATTCCGGGAATACCAAAAAAAGGTTTGGGTTTCCTTTTTGTTTTGGTATGCAAAAAAATTTTAAACATTTTTTTAAATTTTTTAAAAATTTTCGCTGGGGCGCCCTTTTTGCTACCCAAAAACTTTTTTGTTTTAAAAACCCAAGGATTTCCCGTGAGGTGAATTTTTTTTGGGTTAAATGAAATTTATTGCTACAGTTTGGAATTTCATGGGAAAATTTTGATAAATTTTTAAATTTCCCAAATTTTTTAAATGACGAAAATGACCAAAAAAAACCCCCAAATTTTGGCGTTGGAATTTTTTTTCTTCTAAAGGGGTTTGGTACCGGAAAAAAATTTGTTTATAATTTTTTTAGATCAGATTTTTCAAAACGCGGCGATAAAACCCAAAAATTGTAAATTTTTTATTATTTTATTTTTATTTGTAAAATGGGAGAGGGGGGTGATTTGAATTTTTAAAACCTTTTTTTTTACTTTAAAACTTTTTTTTCTTTTTTTTTTTTCTTTAAAATTGAGTCCCCCCATATGCTTGGGCCCCCTAGGGGTCAAAGAAAGTTAAGACAGTCTAATGCATTGCGGAGTGATCCCCCTGCAAAGCCCCTTAGGGACCCTGGGATGTACTTATACGTCCAGGGTCCTTAAGGGGTTAATCGTTTGGACACCATGGGTATGTCACATTTTACATTTTTATACATTCCTCAACACTGACATTGCTATACATAGAAGGGCAAGGGGATGGGGTTTTCTGCAAAATTTGGGTTTGTATCAAATCATGAAATTTTCAAGCTTTTATATCCAAACTATGACATGTAAGAAGGGCATAAGAGACATAATGAAAGCAAAGTTAGGGAACGTTCACATGACAGGTAAAGTTTAAGCGTGGAATCCATGCGGATTCTTACGCTGAAAATCGCATCAGATGACACTTTTTTTTCTTAAAGGAAATTTTTCATCAAAAATGAGTCATTGTTTAAGTCCCATTTTTATGTTAAACACATTTTTTAGGAATATTTGGTTGTTTGTTTGTTTTTTTCATATCACTTTCAATATTTTTTAATAATTCTTAAGTCTTGAAGTTTTCACTTTTTGCCACTAGGCCTTGTTTCTACTGCTTTAACAGCAGTCAGAGAGATGCTTCACAGTAGCTTCCCCCACGTCTCCTGGTGTACTGGCCTGCCTCCTTGTATTTGCTCCATGCTCTGGACACTATGCTGACAGACACAGCTAACCTTCTTGCCACAGCTTGCATTGATGTGCCATACTGGATAAGCTGCACTACCATGGCAACTTCTGTGGGTTGTAGATACTGCTTCATTCTACCTCCCAGAGGTGAGAGCAATGACAAAATGCTAAATTGACCAAAACAACAGCCAAAAGGGATGAGAACAGAGAAATAGTCTGTGGCCATCACCTGCAGAACCACTCCTTTATAGGGGTTGTCTTGCTTATTGCTTATCATTTCTAACTGTTGTCTGTTCCATTTGCACAATAGCAGGAGAAATTGATTCACAGTGTTGATTCATATCCAGACAGGTTGATTTCACAGAAGTGTGATTGACTTGTAGTTAGGTTGTGTTGTTAAAGTGTTCCGTTTATTTTTTTGAGCAGTGTATATGTATAAAAATCTATTTCTACATATATAAATACAAAGTGCATATATATTCATTTTGCTACATATAAAATACCAGGTACCTTAAAATAGTAGACTTACTACATAACCGTTCTGTATATGTAGAATAATATATGTATATTTTTGCTAATTTAAGTATGAAATATATGTGAGATGTATACCAGGATAATTTCATTAAGAGGTCCATGAACAATTTGAGAAAATTGCCATTTTATTGAAGTAATTTCAAAGTAAATGTGGCTGTAAATATTACTTTGCATTAAATTAAATATAAAATATGTTATTTTTAATTACATTTTAATTAAAATATGCCAACATAAACACATAAATCTGAACCAAATTAACCGAAAACGAATAAAATTGTTTTTATAAACTATAAAACGCACTAATATCATGCAATTCATAACACTTTACTATATTAATTTTCCTGCTGAAAGGCAATGAACATTAATAATACCCTCTGTATCTTTCCCCATAAAGATGATAGAAAGGTTGATATATATTAGCCATAATAAAATCACATGTCTAATATTAGCTACATTCTCCTTGTGCCACCCTACATGTGATCTTGTGTATATTTAACATGTTTATGATGTGAATATATGTGCATTTACTGTTATAATAATAATAATAATAATAATGATAACAGTGCACTTTAAAAGTGTACATTGGTGCTTTAAATACCATAGTGTAGTATGGACCTGCAGTCAATGAGAGGAAGAGTGGCCAGGGTATCCTGGGAAGGAGAAGGGAGGGGGCTGCAGATAGTTATTTTATCTGGAGCCTACCACCTTGGGTAGCTCAGTTCTAGTTATTGTGTTGTATTGCAAGGTCTCTGTTAGCAAGGGTGTCGCTAGACAGTTTTATCCGGGGCTTGTGAAGGGTAGATTGCCAGTGTGTCACTAGCTTCCGGGCCGCCGCCGTTGGCCTTGAGTGCCGGCAGTCTTTTCAACTGTATGCGTGTCTTCTGGACACACATACACTTGAAGTGTACCACTGAGCAGGGACCAAGAGCTCTCTGCTCCCACTGAGTACTTTGGTGGGTCACAAGCAGCGACATAGAGAGCAGCGGGTGCTTCATAAGAAGAATGGGGAGGGGTGAGTACTATTAGCTTTTTAGTTTTAATAGTTTTAATAGTTTTAATTTTATAGGAGGGCCCTATAATCTACTTGGGGGCATATATTCCTACCTACATACTGGGGTGGGGCATTTACCTAATTACTAGGGGGCCTCATGTAACTACCAACCTATTGACTGACAGTCATCCCACCCAACTCTTCTGACTACTCCAGTAAAAGCCAGTAAAAGTCCGACCCAGATAATGGCATTGCTGCCATACTACTAATACAAACGTGTCAGTGGCCTACTGCCGCTGACACCAGAATAAATGGGTTTTACTTCACTGACCTCAGGCAGATCGGTGACACGTATCATCCATCCACAATAGTACCTTGCGCCTTCCTACAATACAACACAGATATATACAGCACATATATTGTAGGAAGGCACAAGGCACTATTGTGGACAGATGATATGTGTCACCGATCTGCCTAAGGTCGGTGAAGTAAAACCCATTTATTCTGGTGTCAGCAGCAATAGGCCACTGACACGTTTGTATTAGTAGTATGGCAGCAATGCCATTATCTGGGTCGGGCTTTTACTGGAGTAGTCAGAAGAGTTGGGTGGGATGATTGCTCCAACATTCCAGGCCAAGGCTTACCAGGCATATATAAGACCAGCAGGCTCAGGTGAGAGGGGGTGTGTGGTTTACTGTATGAGAAAACTGCTCAGTGGAGCGAGTGGTTGTGTGAGAGCCAGAGCTGGGCCTTGATAACCCTCGAGACTGAGACCTGCATGCGGTTTGCTAACCCCAGGAAGTGGAGTACGGTACTGTGACCTATAACAGAGACTGTGATTGCGGATGTGTTTTGTTTTGGCTGAAGCAAGCCCTGCCGCTTATTTTCCTGTTTATATGTACTGTGCCAATAAAGCTTGCAGAGCTCACATTAAAGGACTGCTATCGTTTAAGCCAATCCCCACTATATATATATATATATAGTGAAGGAAATAATTATTTGATCCCTTGCTGAGTGTGTAAGTTTGCCCACTGACAGAGACATGAACAGTGTATAATTTTAAGGGTAGGCTAATATTAACATTGAGAGATAGAATATCCGAAACAAAATCCAGAAAATCACATTCTATAAATTATATAAATTTATTTGCATTTTGCTGAGAGAAATAAGTATTTGATCCCCTACCAACCATTAAGAATTCTGGCTCCTACAGACCAGTTAAACGCTCCTAATCAACTCATTACCTGCATTAATGACAGCTTTCTTAAATAGTAACCTTTATAAAAGACTCCTGTCCACAGACTCAATTAATCAGTCAGACTCTAACCTCTACAACATGGGCAAGACCAAAGAGCTTTCTAAGAATGTCAGTGACAAGATCATAGACCTGCACAAAGCTGGAATGGGCTACAAACCCATAAGTAAGATGCTGGGTGAGAAGGAGACAACTGTGGGTGCAATAGGATGAAAATGGAAAAAATACAAAATGACTGTAAATCGACACGATCTGAGGCACCATGCAAAATCTCACCTCATGGGGTATCCTTGATCATGAGGAAGGTGAGAGATCAGTCTAAAACTACACTGGGGAACTTGTTAATGATCTCATGGCAGCTTGGACCATTGGTAACACATTATACCGGTTAGAGGTTCCTAATCAACTCGTTACCTGCATTAAAGACAGCTGTCTTAAATAGTCACCTTTATAAAAGACTTGTGTCCACAATATATCAGTCAGACTTTAAAATCTCAATATGGCAAGACCAAAAGCTTTCTAAGGATTCGGGAAAGATAATAGACCTGCACAAAATGGAATGAGCTACAAAGCCTTAAGTAAGATGTGGTTTTGAAGGAGACAACTTTGGGGGGCAATTTGTAGAAAAGAAAGAAATACAAAAATGCGCAATCGACACAAACTAGGGGACCAGGAAAAATCTAATTTTTTTGTGTCCCCTTTTCATAGGGGGTGAGAGATCTTTAAAACTACACTGGGGAAATTTGTCAATGATATCAAGGCAGCTGGGCCCACAGTCACCAAGAAAACCATTGGTAACACATTACGCCATAATGGTTTAAAATACTGCAGCGCTCGCAAGGTCCCCCTGGTCAAGGCATGTGCAGGCCCGTCTGAAGTCTGCCAGTGAACACCTGGATGATTCTGTGAGTGATTGGGAGAAGGTGCAGTGATCAGATGAGACAAAAATTGAGGTCTTTGGCATTAACTCCTTAAGTAGTAATATTATTGGGTGTTGCTATTGTAGGATTTTTTTTAGTAATAATCATACAAAGATATAATTGCTCCATGTATAGGTTTATTATTTGGTAGCTGTATGATGTTATGTATAAGGTATTACACTACACGCTTTGAAACACTAAATTTATCAGTGTTGATTTTCATTGAACAGTGACTGCTGAGGTGATTTATAGGATCTATGTGGAATACACGTAAAAATTAGTGACAGGAAAATAATTTCTTTTCTCTGAAAAAATACATACCGCAGTTTACGATGTGCCGAGAAAAAAACCTGTGTGAAGCAAAGTGTAACACAGAGAACCTAGGCCCCAGATGTTTAAGGACCATAGCAACCTCACTGCCTATTAGTAAGTTCCAGCACATGGGTCATCTACATACCTGCTGACCGTGGAGTAGAGAAGGGTAAAAGTTGGAACAGATAGGCCCCATGAAATTCAAGGCCAGTCTTCCCGTCTTTCCACTTTGCCACTGATTGTTCTGTGATTTTATTGCAAGTTTTTCCCTATTCGTTGTATGTGACAAATCAACATAAGAAAATCGGTGCCAGTTTCACCAAATAATAAGCATGTTCATATTTCCTTGTGGAATTTTTTTTAATTCATGTGGATGACATTTTAAAAACCCCATTCACAAGTACTATAGCATACATTGCAGAGGATTTGGTGATATAAGTGAACTTTTTGAATATATACAGTGAAGGAAATAATTAATTGATCCCTTGCTGATTTTGTAAGTTTGCCCACTAACAAAGACATGAACAGTCTATAATATTGATTTGTAGGTGATTAAATTTGTACTCTCAAAACATTAGCAGACCAGTTGCTTATATATTGTAGTGCTAATATAGGTATATCCATAGGGTTATTTCAGCTTTTATGTCTATGTTAAGATGCATGTCCGGACATTTTTTCTAACGTCTGCATGATAAAATTGATAGTGGGCAGCTGGGGGACTTTATATATTACATCTGCGGCTGCAGTGGATGGCGCAGGTGCGATATTTCGGCTTGCCCTATCTCGCGCGATTGAATTGCTAAAGGGCGGCTAGAGAGTATGTACGGCACATGCCTGGCTGCCGTGAATCGCGCATGCGTAGTAGATCGGCCGAAACCTGCTGGCGTCCGGATGTTTGTAATGTACGGCGCATGCGCGACTGCTGTGAAAAGCACAGGCGTGGTAGATCGGCCGAAACCTTCTGGCGTCCGGATGTTCGTAACAGCACATGCGGGAGGAACGGGCGCGAACAGGAAATTGGTATCCTGTCTGTCTTTATAAGGAGAGCAACAGCATTATTTTGGTGTCCTTCCTACCAAGAAGTAGATCATTATGGAGTAGATCTTGACGGAACCATTGGTCTGGTGGTAATGTATCCGTATGGAGACATATGGAGGGTATCAGCTGTCTCCTCTTATGCTTTAGATATCATTTTTGATATGCTTAATAGAGTGTTGTAATACCAACATTGGTCTATGTATATCTATGTCTGTTTGAGAATTGCTTTATCTATCCTCTGGTGTTGTAGTTTGGTAATATCTATTGTGGATTATTGCTATCTCTTTTTCCGACATATGGCCCTGATGAATCCGTGTAATGGTGGAGGAAACGAGTTGGCTAGAGATTAACTATACTAACTAGAGAGGAGTTATATTATGTTTAAATCTTGTATGCTGATATTGTATAAAGTCTCTATTTGAAAACCGGAGATTCTGCGACACTATGTGTAAGATATTATAGGTGATTGTGTTATCAGTTATATCTTATCACTCTATTTATACCCGAGAATCTGTTTAGTGAGTACATATAGGAGTTTATAGGGTTTAATAGGGCTTACTGTTTATATAGGTTAGGTTCTGGTACGAGTCGTCCTTTTTGGTACGGGATCCCCTTCTTTTTGGTAGGTAGGGATATAGGATAGTTTTGTGGTAGGGTTAGTGTAGGGTAAAATAGTTATCTATTGACATATATTTTAAATAGTAGTGTTAAAAGTTATATTTTAGGTTAGGCAGTCTCTTTTTTGTATGTCTTTTCTTGAATAGTTCTTTGAGACGCTGACATGTTGGACAGTGAGGGTAACCAGCCTTGAACTATTTATGGGTAGTTGTTTGTTTTTTCTACATAAAGATGACCTCAAGTATAAGAAGATTGCCAATATCCAGAAACTGAGCTGCAGCATGGCGGCCAAGACTATACAGCGGTTTAACAAGACAGGTTCCTAACAGAACAAGCCTCATCATGCTCGATCTAAGAAGTTCAGTGCAAATGTTCAGCATCATATCCAGAGATTGCTCTTTCCATAGAGACTTATGAGTGCTGCCAGCATTGCTGCAGAGCTCACAGGGACACACTTCATCAAATTGGTTTGCATGGTTGTCGAAGCCTCTTCTAAAGATGATGCACAAGAAAGCCCAGAAGCAGTTTGCTGAAGACAAGCAGACTAAGGACTAAGATTACTGGCACCAAGTCCTGTGGTCTGATGAGACCAAGATAAAGTTATTTGGTGAAGATGGTGTCAAGCATGTGTGGCAGCAACCAGGTGAGGAGTACAAAGACAAGTGTGTCTTGGCTACAGTCAAGCTTAGTGGGGAGAGTATGATGGTTTGGGGTTGCATGAGTTCTGCAGGCTATGGGGAGCTACAGTTCATTGAGGGAATAATGAACGCCAACATGTACTGAGACATATTGAAGCAGAGCATGATCCCCTAATTTAAAAAAATTGGCCGCAAGGCAGTTTTACAAAATAATAACTCCAAACATGGCTCCAAGAAGACCAGTGTCTTACTAAAGAAAATGAGGGTAAAGGTGCTGGACTGGCCAAGCATGTCTACAGACTTAAACCCTATTGAGCATCTGTGGGGCATCCTCAAACGGAAGGTGAAGGAACACAAGGTCTCTAACATCAACCAGCTCCATGATGTCATCACAGAGGAGTGGGAGAGGCTGCAACCTGTGAAGCATTATTTCCAGCACTTAAGACAGTGCTGGAAATAATGGTGGCTACACAAAATATTAACACTTTTGGCACAATTTGTCCATTTTCACTGTTATACAGCTGTACACTGACTACTTTATATTGTATCAAAGTGTCATATCTTCAGTGTTGTCCCATGAGAAGACATAGCACAATGTTTTCAAAAATGTGAGGGGTGTACTCACTTTTGTGAAATACTGTATCTCTCACTCTTAGAAAAAAGCAATAATGGCTAAAGCCACAATCAGCAAAGAATGACCAGAAGAGCCTAAGAGTGAAAGGGAACAAAGGTTATATTACATATTACACTGATGGTCCAAAGACCAAAGGTAACCAACAAAACAATTGGATTAATGAGTGTGTATAAACAGACACTACCAAACAATAGTAGCAAATTATAGGTCCAAAGGGTTATCATAACATCTTACGTATACCAAAATTGCCAATTGTGTATAAATAATAGTAAGTCACACGTCCAACAAGTTCCAATGACAAAATACATGTTCCAGAAGAGCCGGCTATTTACCAACAAGAGACCTTACTAAGGGACAGACTCTGCTACCTACATGAGCTGCTTTCCATTTATATTATAATAGCTACAGACTCTGCTACCTACATGAGCTGCTTTCCAAGCAGTTTTAGTCAGTGTTTTTCAGCAGCTTCATACTATATTAATGCTATAACAGTAGATACACTGTTCCAGGATTATGACTGTAATAGAAAATACATCCAAAAAATCACGGAAATCATTGAAGATCAAAGACTGAGACTTAACCTTTACTCTGATATCAACTATAAAGTGATAGATATCAGTAGTACTTAAAATTACCATGAAACATTATACAGAAATACAATATGTAAGTGTAGCAGATCAACTTAAACAGTAGACCATAAATTATAACTTACATGACCCTGGCAACAGTAGCTTTAGGGTTCTTATTTTAAATCCGAGATGAGGATCCAATAATCCCCACTGTCCACTGCATCCCAAAAAGAAAAGATGGTACAAGAGGGATACTGGAAAGAAGTTGACTGACATTCAAAGTATACTTACATACTGAAATACTATAACTCTACATTGCAGAGAAAATGCCCTGAAAAGGGCGTACCCACCATACAGAAGCTGTCCCTATTTAAACCTTAAAGAATCTAGGTTATTTGCTAAGGTTGTATAATTCTGTCTATTCATATACACACAATTATAAGGAACTTTTTGTGACGTATCTTGTCACTGGAATCTTTTGGACATGTGATACCTAGTAAGGGATATTGTAGGGAACAAAAAGGTTTCCATATTTTGTCCAAATCACCTATTTAATTGGTGGGAATAAACATTATGGGGGACATGTATGAAAACTCTCTAGGTGTAAGACTTTTTTTTTTTTTGCCCATAACAAAGAGCTCCCCTTTCATTTCATACAGTGCTCTGTAAAAATGAAAGAGGAGCTCTGATTGGTTGCCTGAGAGGGCTATGTGTGTACAAGGAAGGCTATCTCAGCTTCTCTCTATACTCATCTCTCAGTGATAGTTCTATGTAAGGGATCTGGGCAAATACTGAGTCTCTAGCTGTTAGATTCACTTTCCCCTCATATAACACAGCCTTATACTCTGGGCTCCCCAAATATAACAGCCTTATACAGTCTGCTCTACCTCCAATGATGGTGTTCTGGTTACAGCAATACAGGTGTTCTGGTTACATATAATGGTTTACATATAATACATCTAATGCATATTAATCATCACTAGTGTTGAGCGATTATTATCGACAAAGTTGAAATCGGCACAGTTTTTTATGTTGATTGAAATTTTTAGATCATGCGATAATTTAGGTTAAAATCTGTGCATCTATTTTGGCGCTTCCTGTCATTTTGGCGGCCAGCAAATCAGCTTACAGAATAGAGCAGGGTGAGATGTGTGTGTGACGTCATGACTGGGATGTGTATGGTTGCGATTGGCTGGAAAAAATCACATGACCTTGTTTTACATAGAACAGCGTTTCCTGTTCAGCCTCAGTGTCTCTCAGCGTCTCAGAGCAGAAGGACGTGCGCTCTGCTTGTGTCCAAACAGCTCAGCGAAATTATTCTATTTCTTCACAGAGAAACCTCTACTATTAGCTGTGATCAGAGAATATACGCTAGACCGCAAGAATTTCTATGCAGATCTGTATTCCAATACACCAAAGTAGATTCAATACTGTTAACTTGGAAGGTAAACTGAAAAGTAAAATATAACTTTTAATTATAGTAATTAAAATATGAGAGAACAAGATTACTCTCCCATATATATTAAACAGAGCCAATAGTAATATAAATATAAAGATACCCACACACGTTAGGCAAAATAGGGAAGTAGGAACACTGCTTAAGGATAATCACTACGTCATCCCTGCAATGCTTCCTATCTAGTGCTTACTGCCTAATGTACAGGGAATGATCCGTCCTGATAAGGACGACCCCGTCGGGAAAAAAACCCGGGCAATAAACCCCTTTAGCAATCCCAAACCCTAAAAAATGTGATAGAAAAAAGTGTTAAACAAAAAGTGCTCAAGTGAAAAAAAAAACAAAATGTTTTTGAAATAAAAAATTTTCCCACCTCAAAAAAAGGGTTCCCGAAAATTTCAGAAACCTACTTTACTTCCTAAAGGGGAAAAGATTTGAAAGGCTGGGGGGAAAAAGAAAATGGGAATTTCCCCAATTAACAAGGGTTTACACTTTATTCAAAAGAGAGCCCCAAATAAATAACTTTGCCCCAAAAATTTTTGGGGGAAAAAAACCCCCCCTTAAAAACCTAAAGAGGGGTGCTATCCAGAGGTAGGGCCATGGGTTTGGCGGCTAGGGTGTGCCGCATACCGGAATGTGCAAACCACCCTTTTTATTTTAGAAATTCCCGGGTATCCTTTGTGCCAAAAAGGGGGACACACCTTTTTTCTTTTTGGGAGTAGTTTTAAAATGCTCCTTTTGGGCCCGGGCGGGGGAAACCGAAAAAAAACCGGAACCCCAAATTTTATTGTTTCAAATCCGGTTATTATGATTCAGCGGTCGTAATGAAAGGGGGGAAAGTACACGGGCGATTCCCAAAAATTTTCGCCGCGCCCATCGGGGCCCGGGAAAATGACGCAAAACGGCTTGGGTGGAATCCCCCATTTATTTAAAACGTCGGAGTGGACCAACTTCGGCCAAAAAAAGGCGAAAATGAGGGCGCCCAAAGCATCCCACCCGGGCCGTCATCCAAGAAAAGGGGTTTGACACGGGAAAAACCCTATGATTCAATTTTTTAAATGTCACTGTGATTGGGACGGGAAATGGGGATTTTCCCCTTTTTCAAGCAGGCCCCAATTTTTACATCCAAAGACTCCAAATGGCAGTCAAATTTATCTGGCTGGGAAACCTTTTTTAACTTTTAATTTACTAAAAACTTATAGATATCACAATACATGTTATAAAGAAAAATGAAAAAAAACATCTAACCAAGAAGAAAAAAAAGGTAAAGGGGTCAAGGAAAAAACATTATACAATAATCAGACAATTTGGGGAGGAAAATATTTGTCAAACATTTCTATAAAACAATTAAAATTAATTGGTTGTTCAGACCCCAGGATAAAAAATTGTCTTAAAATGGAAAAATTCCCCAAAAAGGATTCTCCCAAAATTAGAATTGAAATTTTTTTTCAAATCTCCTTTTTTTGAGCTTTTTTGGATTTTTATCAATCCCCAAAAATTTGAGCGGGGCCCAAAATTTACCATTAAGCTCCGTCCCCGAAAGTGTCTTGCGACACTAGTGGCCCCCTTTTAAATTTCCCAAAAATCCCCTAATTTTTCTTTTTATTAAAGTCTACGAAAAATTTACGATTGGTTTTTTTTTCCAAAATATTCTTTTCCAAAAGGAAACAAACTAATGCATAGATTTTCCTGATGATCTACAGTTTGGGGGAAAGTCTAAAAGGAAAAAGCATCGCCCGGCCCCTTGATTAGCCCAAAATTTTTGGGCCCCTTTTCGATTAGGGGCAACCTTACAACCGCTGCATTTTGAAAGCAGCCAAGTGGTTGGGCCCCCCAAGCCAATTTTCATTGAGGAGGGGGGTGGTGTATTTTGTGGCCCCTTTAAATAGAGTATTTACGTAGGCCCCCTTTCCCCCGTCTAAACATCATTAAGGGGGCGTGGAAACCCAAAACCTTTTCTTTAAAAGTCCTATCTAAAAAACAGGATATCCCCCGTTGGGTTAGGGGCCCAAAATTTTTTGGGCCTCACCTGAACTTTTATCAAATTAACCTATTTTCTTTTAAAACCAAGTCGGGGTTTTTGCATATTTTTTTAATTTTTTTTGGTTTTTAAATCAAAAAGGTTTTTTAAAAATTTTTATCTGAAAGCGTGGGTGGGAGCCCTTTTTATGACATCTTCCGGGGGAGCCCTTCTCCCCAAACCTATTTTTCAGGGCAAACTGGGTTGTTTCTTGTATTCCACAAAATTGGAACAGTTTCTTGGGGTAAGCGCAGAAATTGCCCCAAGGGGGAAAAACCTCTTTTCAGGGGCAAACCCGGGGTTTTTGGGTACTTTCCCCTTTTAAAAAAGGGAATTGGGTGCCGGGGAGTTTTTCCCGGGAGAAATTTTTTGGAAAAATTTCCGCCCTGATCTTTTTGAATTTTCCCACATCAAAAGGGAAAGGGCCCCCCCCCCCCCCCCCCCCCCCAAAAGGCACGATCGATTTTTGTTTAATTTAATTTAAGACCCCATTATTTGGGATTTTTGCTTTTGGGAAAAAATTAAAAAAGTCAAAGGGTTTGGGTCCGTTCCCTAAAAAATTTAAAATAACGTTCCCATGTAAACCCGGGGGCCCCAAGCCTATTTTTTTCCCGTCCATTGGTTTTTTTTGCTTTGTCCCAAAAAAAATGGAGGCTCTCCCAACCCCCGGGTACAGTTTGCATAAAGACGGGGGGCATGGGGTTCCCATTTGCCGGCCCCCCCAAAACTTGGGGGAAAGAAACCCCCAATGAACAAAAATCTTTCTCATAAACAAAAACTTAAAATCCCAAGAGAAACCCAAAAAGTTTTTAAACCCAAAAATGCAAAACCCCCAAACCCTGCAAAAAAAAAAATTTTTAAAATCAATTTTTAAACCCAAAAAAAATTGGGGTAAGCTTTTAAAAGAGCCTCAACCCTCAATCTCCGGCCCAAACCAATAATCTTGGGGCTACCTGATTCCTTCGAGTTTCCCGAGGAGATCTTAGTGTCTCCTTTGTATAGGAAGAGAGTAAATTTTTACAAAGGTGCTAAAAATCTGATCTTTAAAAAAACACACCACCAAATTTTTTGTTGGGGTCTTTTCCCCCCACAAAGAAAGGCCCCCCTTTAAAGGGGTTTTTGTAACCCCCCTTTTGTATCTTAGGAAAAGGCCTTATAAAAGGTTTGGGGGTTTTTTGGGAAACTTGGAAAAAGAAATCCAAACCCCCCTAAAAGGGGTTGAGGGTTTTGAGGGTTTTAAGATTTGTTCTCATGAAAATTAAATTTTTTGTTTAATTTTTTGGGTTTTACCCCAGCTGAGGGGAACGGCAATTTAAACCCAAGCCCCCGTTTTGTAAACAAAACTTACCTCCGCTGGTTTTGGGGGAGCCTCCAAAGTTTTTGGGCGAGCAATTAACCCCAATTTTGGGCAGAAAAAATAGGCCCTTGGTTTTGGGTCCTTTTCATAGACGATATATTATTATAAAGGAAAGGGCCCAAGCCTGACTTTATTTCCCAATTTTTTCCAAAAAACTAAACTTCCCAAATCATGGGGTCTTTAAAATTTCCCCCTTTTCTAAAGCCGAACGGACCATTTGGGGCCTTCCCTTGGTGTGAAAACTCTAAAGATCAAGCGGAAATATTTCCAAACAAACTACGTAAACCAACGGCCACCAAAAACCCCTTCTTAAATGGAAAAAATACCAAACCCTGGGGGCCCCAAAAAGGTTTTTTCCACGTGGGGAAATTCTGGGGCTTCGCCCAAAAAAGTTTCCAATAAATTTTGGAATACAAGAAAAAAGCAGTTTAAACCTGAAAAATAAGGGTTTTGGGGGAAAGGGGTACCCCGAAGATGTCATCTTAAAAAGGGTACCAAACACCCCTCTTTAAATAGGGAAAAAACCCAAAACCTGTTGACTTCAAAAAACCCAAAAAAAAATAAAGCAAAAAAACCGACTGGCTAAGGGAATAGGTACATTTGATAAAATTCAGGTGAGGTCCGAAAAATTCTTTGGGGGGGGGGGGATGGGGGACTGGATTTTATCCTGCTTTTAGATCCCGGACATTTAAAAAAATAAGGTTGGTCCCCGACCCTTTTAAATTTCATTTTTGAAAAGAGGAAGTAGCCCCCACGGAAACTTAGTTAAGAGCCAATATAAACACCACCCCCCTTTCCTTTAATGACATTTTTTTTGGGGGGGCCCAAACCCCCTTGGCTGGGTTAAATGCAGTGGGGGGGATTTGGTTGTCCCTAAAATCGAAACGGGCAAAACAATTTTCTAATTTAAAAGGAAAAAACGATGGTTCCCATTAGACATTTTCACAACTGTAGATCAACAGGGAATTTAAATTTTAAACGCAATTTTAAAGTTCCTGTGGGAAAAAAAATTAAAATTGGGAAAAAAAACTTGAATTTTTAAGACGTATAGGAAAACACTTTGGTAGAAAATTGGGTAAAAGGGACACTAGTGTCGCCCAAAACACATCTGGGCGGGGCAAATTTAAAAATTTGGGGCAGCTCAAAAAAATTTTTTTTGGGGGTTGATAAAATCCAACCCCAAAACTCGAAAAAGGGGAAATTGAACAAATCAAAATTCTAAAGTCCGAAATCCTTTTGGATTCTATAAAAACTTAAGACAATTTTAAACCCGGGCGGGTTCTGAACGACCAATTTTAACTTTTAAATTTATTTATATGGGAAATTTCTGACTATGTTAATTTTTTACTCCCAAATTTGTCGATTAAATTTTATATTATTTTCCCTTACCCCTACACCTTTTAATTTTTATCTTGAAATTAGATGATTTTCTCAAATTTTCTTTTTTATGTCCCGTAAAATTTTGGTATCTTTAAAATTTTTTAGTACTTACAGAAAAGTGGGTTTTTAAGGGCCCAAAAAATTTGACTTTCCATTTGGAAGTCTTTGGATGTAAGAATTTGTACCCGAATTTTAAAAAAGGGAGTCACCAAAACCCGTCCCAACACAGGGGACATAAAAATTAAAACAAATAGGTTTTCCCCTTTTTCATCCTTGTCTTGAGATGACGCGGGATGGGAAGCGGTCCCGGCGTAATTTTCCGGGGGCCGAAATTAAGTTTTCCCCAACACCAGAGCAAAAGGTTAAAATAAGGGAAATATTTTTCCAAAAAGGGGCCCCCTTTCCCCCGTCCAATTTCCCTCCCTTCCCCATGATGGGGGGCTAAGGGGAAAACGCCGCGTTTCAAAATTTTCCCCCCTTAAAATTACACTCTTTTAAACATTTAAAAAACCCGGGTATGCAGCACTAACCCCGGGACTTCCGGTTTTTGCGGTTTTCCCTTTCCCCGGGCTTAAAACGGGAAGCTTTTTCGGCTTAAATCCAAAATGAAGCAAGATGGTCCCTTAAAAGGACACAAAAGGGTCCGGGAAAAACAAACATAAACTTGGGGGGTTTGCACATTTCCCGGGAATGCGGGACAAACCAAAAGCCGGGGACCTAAAGAGCCAAAAACCCCCTGGAAAAGCACCAACTCTTTTGGTAAAACCATTTTTGTGGGAAGTTTTTATTGTAGCTTTCTTGTGAAAAAAAGGGTAACCCTTAGTTAATTTGGGGGTTCCATAAATTTTTTTCCCCAAAACCTTTTCAAAAACTGTCCCCTGAGAAAATTTAAAATAGGGCTGAAAAATTTTCGGGCTTAATTTTGAGGTGGGAAATATTTATACAAATTTCATTTTGTTTTTTGCCTTGAGCACTTTTTGGTTTTTCACTTTTTTCAAACACATTATTATTTTTAGGGGATTGCTAAAAGGGATTCCCTTTTGACAGGGAAAAGGTTCCCGGAAAAGGGGGCGTCCTTATCAGGGCTTATAAACCCCTTGTTTAAAAAAGGCCCGTTTGCACTAAAAGGAAACCCTTTCGAAAGGGTGGGGCTATAGTTATTTTCCTTAAACGTTTTTCCCCCTTCCCCCAAATTTTTTTTTAAAGTGTGTGGGTATCTTTATAAAATTTTTTAAAACTATTTGGGGTTCGTTTAAAAATATAAAGGGAGAGTAATCCCCTTTTTCTATTCCCTATTTTTAATTACAAAAATTAAAAGTTATTTTTACTTTTCAGTTTACCTTTCCAAGTTTTAAAAGTATTGAATCTACTTTGGGGTATTGGGAAAACAGATCTGCATTAAAAAATTCCCTTTCGGTCTAAGCGGTATATTCTCTGG
>JAODAL010057007.1:0-22943 GCA_025379985.1 Phyllomedusa bahiana
TATGCTCCAACATCTAATTGGGGAGCACTGATGTGAAGACAGATTTTTTAAAGATTCCTCTAGGTAGGGGAGCGGCAGATGCGAGATGGCCGATGCAGGAGCAGGTAGAGAAATGGCTGCAGGAAAAAAAGGGGTTTTTGGCGTGGGGAAACGCCGAGGCGGGGTGCGGGCGAAGGTTCTGTCATGGCGCGAGTGGTCAATACGTGGTTCTGATTGTCGTATGGGTTTGGTGGATTGTGGCCCACCGCAAGCGATGATAGAAACCCACGACGGGGCGGAATCTAAGACCCCCGGTATTCCCGGGGCCCGCCGCAAAGGGGATGGATTGCTGCGGTGGGAGGCACCAGGTCAATCCCCCGATGGGACTTGCTTGCATGGGGGCCGGGGTATTGCGTGTAAGAATCGGTGATAGGGGAGAGTGTTGGGGCAGGCGGGGGTCAGGAGGGGGGCCCCGGGTTCGGGGTCGAGACGGGGGAAAAACAGGAAGGTCGGAAACGTAGCGAAACGGATGGTCCCACGGGTAATCAACGGAATCAACATTCAAAACCATAAGCAACCCAACAATCGGGAGGGGTGCAGGAGGGAAATTTCTTTTGGAACCCACCGCCGGCAATTAAAAAAAATTACCGGGCGCGGGCCCCTTTAAAAACCCAGACCACCCCGTCGGCGCACCCCCAAACCGGGGACGGGGGCGGGGGGGAAGGGCGGGCGGGAGGGCCCCGGGCGAGGATGGGTAAGTGGACAACGGACCCCCGGGCAGCAGGGGGGTGGCGCGGCCCCCCCCTGAATTCTCTTCCTCGTTGTTAAAGACTTGGGAATGTCAGAAAAGCTTTTCCCACGCCAGTTTTAGGACCATTAAATCGTGAAAAGGCGCCAGAATGCCGATCTTAAAAAAAACTGGCGTCGGTATACCTTGCATAAAAAACGTAATGCGTTTTTAAAAAGGGCATTATCCCAAAAAAGGGCCTTTGCAATCGGGCAATAGCTATCATTGTTAGTAATGTAATGCACCCTTTTGAGGGGCTTGGCGGGGGGGGCGCCAGGCACCCCTTTTTGGACATTTAAGTGTGTGCCCCGGGGTATAATGCCCTCGTTTTGGTGTACGTGGTTTTGGCGCAAAATAGACCAAAAAACTGGCATTGACATGTTGGGACATGTCGCCTTATGTGTTTCATATCCAGTTTGGACCTTGTGGTTAATAACAGAAAATGAAATTTTTATTAAAAAAAAACCTGCAGAAACTTTTTATCCAATGGGTGTGCATTGGTCAATAAAAATGAAGATACATCATACAATCTTATCTTAGCAACACAATTAAAGACCAAAAATTAAAACTTATACATGCATCTATTCATTTTTCCAATTTCTGTGATGCTGGATGTAAATGGAATGACTTTATGTATAATAAGAAATATGTTGATATAATAAAGTTTACCCTTTTCAACCCTTGTTGATAAGTAATTTGTCACACTATGTTGACCTTTTCTTTCAAGAATATGAGAAAAAAATTTTATGAAAAAACCAAATCATTTGTTTATTTTTTGGGGCAATTTGTGAAAAAGGCAATCTTTTGGTCATCTTGCAACTTATACCAAAATTTAAAATTTATTGGGGGATAAAAAGTATGCTCCATTTTTTTGGATAAATATCCACTTTTAACGTAATATTAAAAAAGATTTTAAAAGAATGTTTAAAAATTTATTCTATAAGTAATTTTCTTCCTTTTAGGGCGTACGTACTGGCAAAAATGTGGCACAGTGATGGGGACCCGTGTGACCCCATCCTATGCTAATCTTTTCATGAGTTTTTTTGAATTTTTTTTTATTTTTAATAACACAATTTTTTCCCTTATGTAGCGTTATATAAAAGCTACATAGATTACCTTTTTTGATATAGACGGGTCTGCCCGATCAAATTCAGTCATTTGTCGATTCCCTGAATAATAACTTATGGGGTTTAAAATTTACTGTACACTGTGGCTCAGAAAAAAATAAATTTTTGGATTTGCACATAGAAAGGAGCCAGGGTGGCTATGTGATATCCAACCTTCTTAAAGGAGATGTCTCCCTACAGAGTTTCATAGGATGCATGAATGAAATACTCTGTCACTTCCTGGTTCAGACTCTCTAATTTGCATACAGCTCCCTGGGTATTCAATGCTGTGCTTTCAGTTGCTAATTTGTTCAGATTAGCTCCAGAAGCTTCTTGGAAACTACAAGCAGGACTTTTTATCTGATCCCTGAAACAAAATCCCTAATTAGAGCTGTTTACTTTAGATAAATCAAGCTTTTTACTGCCCAGCAGTACAGAGGCTGCTGAGACCTGTGTGATGACATCACTCACTGCTATCACATAGAACAAACAGCAGGGGGGAGAGATGTTTACAGGTCGGTTACTGAGGGAACTGAAGTAGCCAGGGAGGTGATTAATTCACTTGCATCTCCTTAACAAAAACAGCTGAACAAAGCAATATATTCGGAAAATGTCTTCATTTTGTGTTCCTTACAATTTGAAAGCTATTCTTTGTAGCGAGACAACCTCTTTAACTCCTTACCGCAGTTTTGGCCTTTCTGACAGAGCCCCATTTTTAAAATTGCACGTGTCAGTTAATGTGATAATATCTTTTTGACACTTTTACCTATCCATGTGATTCAGAGATTGTTTTCTCCTGACACATTGTGCTTTAATTTAGTAAGAAATTTCGGTCCATACAATCCTTGTTTATTTTTGAAAAATATCAAAATGTCTTGAACATTTGGAAAAAATTGCCATTTTCAAAGTTCAAAAATTTCTGTGTGTAAGACAGAAAGTTATACCACCCAAAACAATTTATAACTAACATCTACCATATGTCTACTGTAGGCTGTCAGAATTTTTTTAATGTTTTTTTTTATGACATTAGGGGGCTTAGAAATTTAGTAGTCATTTTTCACATTTTCTAGAAAATTTGCAAAATAGATTTTTTTAGGGACCAGTCCAGTTCTGAAGTAGCTTTGAGAGGTCTGTATGTTAGTATCCCCTATAAATCACCCCATCTAAGAAACTAGACCCATTAAAGTATTTAAAAAAGCACTTAGGAAGTTTGTTACCCCTTTAGGCATTTCACAGAAATCAAAGCAAAGTGGAGGTGATATTAAAAAATTTAACTTTTTTGAAGATTTTAAATTTTTATCCATTATTCACTGGAACATGGTTAAATGAAACTCAACATCAGTTTCACAGATTCTGCCGTTTTAAGAGATATCCCATATGTGACACTGGTACGCTATTTGGCTCAACCACAAGCCTCATAGTAGAAGGAGCATCTACTGAACTCTGGGGTCTCATTTTCATTACGATTTTATTTAGGTGCCATTTCAGGTTTGGGGGCGCCCTAAGGTGCTAAAACTTAATAAACTCACCTAAAAAGATCCCATATTGGAAACTACACCCTTTAAGGAATATATCTAGGGGTGTAGTGAGTATTGACCCCACAGGTGTTTCACAAATTTTTTTTAGCGCTAGTCTCTGAAAATGAAAAAAAATTTTTTTTCCAACAATCTGCAATTTTAGCCTAAATGTTTAATTTTTACGAGGAATCCTGGAAAAAAAGCATCCCAAATTGTGTTATGCAATTTCTTCCAAGTTCAGCAATACCCTACATGTGGGTATAAACTGCTGTTTGAGCGCATGGCAGGGCGCACAAGGGAGGGAGCATTATTTGGCTTTTGGAACGCATATTTTGGTGGGTTCCATGTCACATTTGTAAAGCCCCCAAAGTACTAGAATAGGTGAAAGCTTCTATAAGTCAACCATTTTGGATTCAACACCTGTCATGGATCTCATCTAGGGGTGTATTGTGCATTTTGGGTGTACAGGTGTACTAGTTTTTTTTAGCATTTGTCCATGAAAATAGGGGTGAAAAAACACAGTTCCGACATTGTTTTTTGGGCTTCGATTTTACAGCGTTTACCATGCGGGATAGATGACATGATAACTTTACTATGTGGGTTGGTACAATTACAATGATATAAATTTTATACAGTTTTTTATGTTTTACTGCTTTTACGCAATGGAAATGTGTTTAAAAAAATAGCATTTTTGTGTTGTCATAGTCTAACAGCCATAACTTTTTTTATTTTTCTGTATACGGAGCTGATTATAGGCTTGTTTTTTGTGGATGAGTTGATGTTTTTATTGATACCATTTTAGGGTTCATATGATGCTTTGATCACTTTTTATTAAAGGGGTTTTGCCACCATGTAATGTTGATGTGGGAACCTCCAAAATGGGTATTTAATCACTTTTCTAAATATATGTGATTACAAAAAGTGAAGACTCTGAGAACTACAGCATTGCTCAATCCCCCTTAGTTACCTGAAAGCTTCCACTGGACACGACCAGAGGATCTGACAGGCCGCGCTTGCATGAAACACTTCTTATCTGATGACAGGCAAAATGAATGAGCTTTTAAGACACAGGGTAGAAAGAGCAGTCTATGAGGCTGTGTCTTGCTGTATTGAGAATCCACTGTTGTACTGTTTATTATTTCACTTAAGTTTTGAGACGCTCCCTTATTCCTCACTCATTACTCACCCCGTCCCTCTCAGCCCTGCAGCTTTCATGACTCGTGTGATTTGTTGACATTCTCCCTGTGCTGATAAGGAGAGGTAAGTAACTTGCGTCCTGGCAAATCCCCTTTAAGGTTTTTCTGAGGTATTTTGAACAAAATACAGCAATCCTGGTAGTGTTTTTTATTTTTACGGCGGTCACCATGCGGTATAAATGAAATGCTAGCTTTACTAAGCAGGTCAATACGATTACAGCGATACCCAATTTGTATATTTTTTATGTTTTACTGATTTTACACAATAAAAACACTTTTATTCAAAAAGGAAAATACATTTTTGCATCGCCAAATTCTGAGAGCCATAACTTTTTTATTTTTCTGTGTATGGAGCTGTATAGCAGCTTGTTTTTTTGACATTTTTATTGGTATCATTTTTGGGAGGACAAAGCTTTTTGATCGCTTTTAAATCCGTTTTTTGGAAAGCTGGGTGAAGAAAATACTGCAATCCTAGTAGTGTTTTTTATTTTTATTTTTAACAGCGCTCACCATGCAGTATGTGTAACAAGTTAGTTTTACTCCCTGGGTCAAGATTACGGCGATACCCAATTTATATAGTTTTTTTTATGAGGAAGGATTAAAAAAAAGTGTTTTTATTGTGTGAAACAATATTTATACATCGCTATCTTCTGATAGCCATTACTTTTTTATTTTTCCATATACAGAGCTGTGTATGGTTTTTTTTGCGGGATGGACTGATATTTAAATTGGCACCATTTTGGTGTTTATATGAGTTTTTGATTGCTTTTTATTCCATTTTATGTGCCGCCAGATGAACAAAAATTGCAATTCTGTGACCATTTTTTTTTTTTACGCCGTTCACCATGCAGGTTAAATAACATGACAAATTTATAGGGTAGATCATTACGCACGCGGCAATACCAAATTGTCAGGGCTGGGCAGCGCTCGGCTTGCAGGGAGAAGGAGTCTGCAGCAGCTGATCAGCGACCCCACCATGATTGGCAGTCTGCTGGGAGCTGTGTGAGTGACAGAGGTCAAGCCACTCCTGACAGTGGGCGTGTCGCACCAGCCAATGGGAGGACCTGGAGGCCGCTCCAATCAGCTACAGGGGCGGTATCCGGGAAACACATTTAAACTCCCTGCTAGCTGAGTGCTGCGCCTGTGAAATTTCCTGGCTGCCTTGTGTTACTTGTGCTTTATATTGTGTTTTGCTTATCCGTGTACCAGACCTCGGCTTGTTCTCCTGACCCCGGCTTGTCTTCTGATTTTGTACCTCGCTCCCGTTCGTGTTTGACCTCGGCTTGTTTACGTTTATCCCTCTGGTTCTGATTTGTGGCTTGGCGTTCCCGATTTGTTATTTACCCAGACTGTCTTACTATTCTTCCTCCTGACAGCCCCACCACTTTAGCAGCGCAGGGACTGTCGCCCAGTTGCCGTCTGCCGCCTAGGGCAGCACGTCAAGTAGGCAGGGACAGTGGGCTGGGTTCCAGTCAGGGCTCACTGTACCTCCCTTGACGTGACACAAATATGTGTACTTTATTTATTTTTGATTTTTTTTCGGGTGATTGGTCGCTTGTAAAGGGGAAAAGGGCGGTATACATGTTTTTATTTTATTTTTCGTGTTTGTGTTTTACTTTTTCACATTTTTTTCCCTTTTTCCCATAGTGGATTTGTATCAGTTATCTTCAGATCACTGTTACAAGGGTGGCCGGAACACAGCATTGTTGCTGTACAATGGTCTCCATGGCGACTCCATGGTGACTGTCAATCACCATGTCCACCATGCACATACCAAGCTCACTCCAGCCACGGGTGATGCGGCATGATGCCAGCGATAATATACCGCTGGTCCCATGCCACGATCTTGCGAGCTCTGCTTGTGAGCTCGCAAGATCTCCATGACGTACCCATATGTCAATTTGCAGGAACTCCTGCCCAACCTTAACATATGGGTACGTCAAATGTCGGTAAGGGGTTAAAGAAGATGGATGCCAATAGCTACCTTAACTATAAGAGCTTCCATCTTACACAATGGAATGATAATATCCCCTTTGGCCAAATTCATCGGATACATAAAAACTGGACAGATGATGTCACCTTTGAAATACAGGCCAATTTGCTTGCAAATCATTTTATAGAAAAGGGATACTCCAAAGGACTAATAAAGGAGGCATAGAAAAAGTGGAGAGAAATGTCTCAAAAAGACTATATATTAAAAAGACTAAAGAAAGAGGAGATCATGCAGACCACCAATTTGAGTCTAGAAGAAAAAAAGAGCATTAGAAACAATGAAAATAATAACAAGAGAAAGAGTAATGATACATGTCACTGTTTGACTACTCGATAAAATACAGACGATAGTGCCATACGTTGGATTTTAGATAAGCACTGGCATGTTTTGAAAAGTGATCCACATGTTACTAAGATAGCCGGGGTAATCTTTTTTTATTTTTGAAGAGCTCTGAATTAAAAAAAGATAATGCCCAGTAGGTACGTAAAAAAATAAAGAAAAATTGAAGAATAAAAAAGTACAGATGAGGGATCAAGTAAACAGTGCAATAAAGCTACATATATATGCTTAACTTGTCCAAGTATTAATTTAGTAACATCATTTAAACCTACAAAAAATGGACAAATATTTTTATTAAAATACCCAAAATAAAGTCATTTTCCCCTTTAAAGACCTACCTCACTGGCATTTATTAGGTACACCATGTGTAAGGGTTTTGGACCCCCTTTTCCCATCGGGAATGCCTCAATTTTTGTGGCATAGATTCACAAGGTTTGCACATGTAATTGGTACAAAGGGGCCCCAAAAAGTGCCAAGAAAATATTCTCCACACCAGACACCACCACCACCACCCAAAAACCGTTGATACGGGCGGGATGGTCCATGCTTTCTGTTGTTGACGAAAAATTTCTGACCCTACCACCCGAATGCGCACAAAAAACGAGCTCATCAGACCAGGCAACTTTTTTTTAAAAATTTCTACTGCCCAAATTTTCGAAGCTTGGCAAATTGGAGCCTCAGTTTCCTTTTTGCTGAAAGGAGTGGCATCGTTGGTTTTTGCTGTAGCCCTCTCTCAAAGTTCGCGTATGTGCGTTCAGAGATCTTTCTGCCTACCTTGTTGAACGGGTGGTTTTTTAGTCACGTTGTTTTTCTTAGTCAAACCCAAAGTCTGCCCATTCCCCTTACCTCGGGCATCAACAAGGTTTTTTCCCTCCCACAGGACGCCGCTCACGGGATGTTTTTTTTTTTTGGGACCTTTCGAAAAACCCCCTAGAGTGGTTGGGTAAAAAATCCCGGGAGATCACAGTTTCTGAAATACTCAGACCAGCCTTCGGGCCCACCAACAACCTGCCACGTTCAAAGGCACTCAAATCACCTTTTTTCCCCATACTGATGCTCGGTTTGAACTGCAGGGATTGTCTTGCCATGTCACATGCCTAAAATGCACTGAGTTTTTCCCCCCATGTGATTGGCTGTTAGAAATTAAGTGTTAACGGCAGTTGGACGGGGTACCTAATAAAATGGCCGGTGAGTTAGAATTCCCTGTAACTCCAAATATATAGGCTGTATAACACAGAAATTAAGGGAAAGAATTAAAAATCATCGCCACAACATAAAGCGAGATTTCTTAAAACATAGGGCGGCATATACGAACATTGGCACTGATAGACCAGTTCTCAATAGCTTTAAAGCAGAATGTTGGAACCCGTTTTTTTTGTTCTTATACATACAGGGTTTTAAAAATGTTTGACCTAGGTTTGGTGTTCCCCTATTATAAGTGTTACTTTATTAATTTGGGGGAACCCCCCAGAACCCCCCCAAAAATTTTTGGGGCACTAAAAAATTGGACTTATTGATTGGATTATCGCACCAAAGTTTTGGGTTTCGATGTTTATACATTCTTTTCGGCTCAAAGTACACCAGAAAAAATGGTGCAGCCCCGTTCATACATGTCGCCCATAGTGTATCTAAACATTTTTTAATAAAATACAACACACATCCATCTCTGTTACGAGTAACCCCGATTGATTTTATTCCAGAAGAGTAAAAACGAACCATACTTATAGAGGAAACACCTACAATATTGATAGTTTTCCATCCAATGGGTGTGCATTGGTCAATAAATATAAAAAGATACATCATGCAATCTTTTTGTAAAAATTTAAAAAATTTTTTCCATCAGCTCTCTTATTCCATTTCTTTACATTACTGTGACGCTGGATGTAAATAGGAACGGACTTATATAGTTTAGTGACAACTGACCTGTATGATATAATAAAATATACACATTATAAAACACCTAAACCTTATCAATCCTGTGCATAATTCAAACAAAAGTGGAAAAATAATAATAATAAATAAATGAAAATGAGAGATTGTACTTGGTAAATCCAGTACATCTCTTTAAGGTTCAAAGCTTCCATTCGATTTGTCATCTCTTCTGGAGTAAAATCAATCAGGTTACTCGTAACAAATGGATCTGTGTTGTGTTTTATTAATAAATGTTTAGATACACTATGGGCGACATGTATGAACGGCGCTGCGCCAGTTTCTGGTGTACTTTGAGCCAAAAAGAATGTATGTGTAACGGGTTGGTGGATTCACTGGACCACCGCAAGCGATGATAGTTAAGCCACGCCAGGGAGCGGAGTCTAAGTAGCCACGGGTATTCACCAGAGCCCGTCGCAAAGCGGGATGGACTTGCTGTGGCGTGAGGCTAACAGGTCACTACCCTTGACGTGACTTGCTTGCGATGGCGGCCGGGTTACTGCGTGGTACAGAATCGTAATCCGGAGACGAAGTCGGGGACAGGCAGGAGGTCAGGACAGGCGGCAGAGGTTCGTGGTCAGAGACAGGCAGACGGTCAGGGCGGGCGGCAAACACGCAAGGTCAGGAAACGTAGCGGAACGGACTGGTACACGGGTAATCAATACGGAACTCCAACACTCTCAAGACTCACTAAACGCACACCAACAATCGGGCAGAGTGTGCATGGGGCGTGTACAATATATAGGACCAGCGGCCGGCAATTAGCAAATTACCGGTGCGCTGGCCCTTTTAATCCAGACCAGCCGTCGCGTGCGCGCCCTAAGCAGGCAGCATCTACGCACGCGGTGGCCGGCACACGCAGGAGCAGGGGACACAGGAGCGTGGACGGGTAAGTAACCCAGCGCCGGAGCCTGGGCAGCAGGGGTATGGTCACGGACGGCCGCGGCGCTGGACCCCTGCGGCAGGGGGGTGGCCGTGGGGGGTGACGGCACCCGTGCCAGCCCCCATGACAGTATGAACAGGCAAACTCCAAACTTTGGCGTGATAAGTTCCTTTGTAATGCCCCAAAGACACTTTTTAAATGCGTCAAAGATTTGAGGGCATTCTGGTGGCTTGTCGCATAAAATTGCATAAAATGGTGGTCTGCACTTTGAGTAGTTATGGCTTGATATTTAGTACCCAGCGACCATCATAGGGGCGTGCTGTGATTCAATACTCTGGACAACACTGATGCTGATAGTATTGATGTCACAACTTTCTCTGTTGACACAGCTTTCAGTGATGTATCCTGTACCCGAAGTCTTCTGGCTTCAGCTGTCTTCCCAAATGCTCCTCACCCCTCACTTTTGATACACACAAGAATAACAGTAATAACTACACTCCTAAATAGTATTATACATAGCAGTTTCTTTAAGAGGGTGTGACTCCCTGAAACACAGGGCTCTTGTATAATTCTGCATATTCTCTTTTTTTACTTTCAGTACATTTTGTCCTGTGTTAACAATTATTGTCTTTGGCAATCCAGTGACAGTACATTTGCGTGGAGTCAGGGAATAGCAACTTTACCAATAACATCTTGTCACACAAGTCAGATACTTTCTTTTACACATCTCAACTTCTTTACAATCATACACAGTAACTGGGTGTAAGAAATAATGTATTTCTTTAATGACAAGTTAACAGATCTACGATTGCCGTGAGCATGTGTTGAGGTCCCTAAAAATATCCTGGCTCATATAATGTGTATTTTCGTTTCAGAAGTATTATTAAAATGTAGGACTCACAACCACTTATTATATAAAAAAGATGGAGATTTATTACATCCTTCAATAAAGGTATAAAATTACAAGTTACAGAAACATAAAATATATAGCAAATATATCTTACAGAGCCCTCCTAACTCAACAAGAATTGTCCCGTTGATGTGAGGAGAATCTGTGCCTCTACTGTGCCAGTCCTGAGCACTTCCGCAGGAATTGCCTGTAACGTCCTGGAAACGTACGCACCTAGGCTATGTGGGAGAGGTGTCCCTAGGTGTAAATAACCCCTTTCCACATATGACTATGCCAGTTCTGGAATCTTGTTTCAAGTTTCTGCCTTTCTGGACTCTGGATCTGCCGGAAATTTCATGGACGCTTCCCTGGTGACTAAGTATCACCTCCCGGTGGACCACCTAGGCAGACATCTGGTCATCTCCTCCGTTAGTGGTGAACTTATAAGTGACTCCATTATGTACTGTTCTTAACTAGTGTTTCTTAATGTGGGGGCGCTACACAAGAAAAAGATCACTTTTCAAACGTGTTACCCCTTTTTCTTCCTCGGGCGGTTCCCCCGGGGAACCCCCCGGGTTAGCGGGGGGCCCCCAAAGGGCCCCCTATTTTTTTAATTTGGAAAAAAAACAAAACGAAGCCCAAGTTTTGGGGGACAAACGGGCCAAAGTTTTTCCGTTTTCCGGGGAAGGCTCCACCTTTTTTCCAAAAAGAGTTCTCAAAATCTCTGCCCGGAAACTTGCCTTTTTTTGTATCGGGGACTTTGGGATGTCTTCTCTGAAAACGGAAATGAGACCCTTCGACCCATCCTTTTTATGTTTTGGGCCCATAAAACCCCCCTTTTGGTATTTCCCCCGGGCGGGGTCAAAACCGTTGCCCTGGGGCCCAAGGCCCCGGGCCCCCAAACTCGGCCTATATACAAAAAGAAACCTCCAAAAAAAATGGTTTTTTTTCCCAAGTCTTTTTTTTTTCCTCCAGGTTTAAATTTTTTTTTTTTTTTTTTATTAAAAATTTTTTTAAAGAAACATAAAAAATCGTTAAAAATTTGGTACAATGGGGCACGTAAATTTTTTTTTAAAGCCTTAAAAAAACTTTTGAAAACAAAACAAAAAAATGTTACCCCTAAAACCCCCCCAAAAACCCCGGAAACCTAAAATTTGTCTCTCATCCAAAAAATTTTAAAAAAAATAATTGTTTTCCAAAACCCCAGCATGCACAAATGAACTTTCTGTCCCCGGCCGCCTCAAAAAGGGTTTTCCCCCTTTCCCAAAAAAACCCCCGTCACTTTTAGTATCCTCTTTCCCAAAACCCCTAAAGGGAAACCCCAAGATCATCTAAAAAACCCTACCCAAAAACATATAAAAAAGTAAAAATTTTTAAAAGTTTGCCCATAGGCTCTCTTACCCTCCTCTCAGAAAAAGGAAAAATTCCAATAAAAAACCCCCATTTTTTTTAAAAGAAATTCTTGGTATAAAAACCTCCTTTAAAACTACTCTAACCTTTTTCCCTTTTCCCTTTTTCCTTTAGGGAAAAATTTTTTAAAGCGGTTTAAAAAAACCCAAATTTCAGTAGTAGGGAAGGGTTCCCAATTTTAAAGGCCCAAAGATTCAGAAAAACATTTTTTTTCGCTACAAAAAAAAAAGATGTGAACCAGAAGGGGGGAAACTCCCTTTCAGGTTTTATGGGAAAAAAAATAAGAAAAGGGCATAGTTCTAAGTGAAAAATTTAGGCGTGTATTTAAAAAATGTTTTTTCCCACCCCCCCCAAAAAATTCCTGTTTTTTTGGGATAAGCCCAAAAATACCCTGTAAACAAACTGTTTTAAAGCCCTGGGACCCATTGAGGAAAAGCCCCCCAGTCTTCGGGTGGGTTCGGGTGTGGGGGAATATCAAAAACAAAGTTTGGAAAGGTTTGAAATTAACTTTTTAATGGTTTTTCCCCTCCAGGACTCACAGGGAAAATTTTCCCTTCCCAACCCCCCCAAACCCCCCCAAAAATTTTAACTGGTAAGTTTTTCGCCCTTTCCAGCCCCGTGCCCAACCAGTGAAATAACCCCTTTTTTTTTGGAAAATTGTTTTGTTCTCTGAGGGAATCTTATAAAATATTAAAAGTGAGCTTTTAGGGGCGGGGGATATCCAATCAAAAAAAATAAAAATCTGTTCTTTTTCGTTTACTTTTTTGCGTGTAAATTTTTTAAACACTTTTTTGAAGAAAACTATTCACCGGGTTCAAACCCCCAAAAAAACCCATTTCCCTGGGCAATGCTAAAACCTTCCTTTAAATTTTCTAGGGGAGTTAGAAACCAAACGTTCAAACAGGGAAAAAAATTTTGGGAACTGCCTTATCCCCCTTCCCTGACCAGGTCCTAAAATTCCACTTTCCCCCTTTGCCCTTTTTTGGAAAATTTCGGGGTTTGTTTCCCAAAAATTTCATGTATTTTGAACACAGGAATGGAAGGCCCATAAAACCCTTTTCGCCTTCCACGAAGCTACCGTTCGTTAATAAGTAAAAAGATTTCCGAAGGAATTTTAGGTAAACATTGAAAATTTCCCGTGGGAAAAAAGGGTTTATTCAAAACTCCAAGGAGAGGAAAAAACCCATTTCTCCCCCCTAGTTTTTAAAAAAAGTTTAAATTTCCCGGGACCCCAAATCTACAAAGCGTAAAACGCAGAATCAAGAGAGATTTATATTTTCCAAACCCACCCCCGGGGAGTCCTAGGCCAAACCCCTATCCCTTGGGAGCATAAAAAGTACTTTTTGCTATTCGTTTTGTCTTTTAGGGGCCCAAAAGTTTAAAGGGAAGTAAAAATCTTTTTTAAATTTTTTCCCTGACATTTTGAATTTTTTAATAGAAAAGGGGAAATGGTCGCATAGGATAAAAAGGCAGTTTTAGGGAAACTTAACCTTTTTTTAACCGGGTTAAACCCCTTCCCATAAAAGGAGAGGGGAATTTAAATTCCATTTTTTCAATACAGACTCTATTTTTTTTGAAAGGAATGGGGGCATAATTAAATTTTTAAATATACGTTTTCCGAATATTTCCCGAAATTTTAACCCCAGGAACTTTATACTTCTTTTGAAAATCCTTCCCGGGGGAACGGGACGTTTTCCCGTTTAAATTCGCCGGCAAGCCCGCCTTTGGGGAACATCAAAAAATGTCATTCTTGGATATTTTTAAACTTTTTCCCCAAAAAATCCCCAAATTTTCCCTCCAGCATGCAAAAATAGGGATCCCCCTCTGACCCCCGGATGGGCCCAATAAACGGGAGAAAATCATCTGTAAATTAAAAATTCGCCCTTAAAAAGGGTCTGATTTCCAATCTTAACCCCCGAATTTTTTTTCCCCTCCAAAATTTTCCCGTACCCGGGGCCCAAAATAAAAAATTTAAAAATAAAAAGAGGGGATAATGGACAACCCCGTCGGGCCCCTTTTTTTGAAGCTCGAAAGCTGGCGATGGGAAAAATCCTGGATTTAAAAAAATTTCTTGCCTTTGGGGATCTATACAGAGACTTAAAAAAATTACCATAAAGCCCCCCTGAAAACCCCATAGAAGCAAAAAACCAAATAAAAAACCATTCCCCAAGAGACTTTAAATCAAACCTTTTTTTTGCTCTATAGTCATGATCGCTGGGGGGGTGGGTTTTTTTGGTTTAATTTTTTTAAATCTAAACCTAATACTGTAAAGAATTTGAGGATTTTTGGTAAATGCTAAATCTACCCCTGAAACAAATCCAACCTGCATGGGGGGATATGAGTTTTGGGTATTTAATTTTAGCTACCCCTTGCCGCCAAAAATTTTTTAAATTTTAAAGTTCCACTTTAAAACCAAGGAAATAGGCCTATAAGAGGCCCCCCTTTCAGAAAATCTTTATCGTGTTTTGGGAAAGGGTTTGATATAACTTGTTCATAAATTTTTAGATGATCCCTTTCCCGAAATTTACCCATTAAATAATTTAAATTTTAAAGTCAGGGGTTTTTTTTGGCCTTTGGGAAAAAATTTTGTAGAATTCTCCTGTCAACCACCGCCCCACCTTTTATTTTTTTTCAAATTCTTGATTGCAATTTACTTAGTTCTGCTAGCTCGATTTGGAAGGGGTTTTGGGGGGGCCTTTTTTCCGATTTTGAAAAACAACGCAAAGGTAACTGCAGGGGGCCAAAAAACAGAAACACATCTTGGGTCAAATAATTTCCCGGGTTTTTTTGTGTATAGATTCTTATAGTAAAAACCGAAAAAATCTTAATTTTATCTCTTTTAGGGGGAGATGTATTTTTCCCTGGGGAAAATATCCCCCCCAAAAAGGGGCTTGATGTCCCTGACCCCCCGGCCCCCTTAAACAAATAGCGAGCAAATTTTCCACATTTAAATTTCCCCTAAATTTTAAAAACTTAAACCCTTCCAAGACCAAAAATTTCATCCTCCCCCTTTCCCTTTCCAGCCAATGTTCATATTGGACCCCCTTTGCGTCCTTGCCCCCCCCTGTTTAGATATTGGAAAATTTTCCCCTTTTTTTTTTTTCCCAAAAGGGCCAAAAAACTTTCTTCCCCCTTTAAAAGTAGGGGAAAATTTTTTTAGTCCCCTGGGCCCCTATTTTTTTCCCTTCTTAAGGGGGCGGGGGACATGGGGGAAAAACAAAAACGGGCCCCGCATACCTGCCTTAAACCTTTTCCCCCAAAAAAATTTTTGTCTATCTAGTGCTCAACCCATTTAGTGAAAATTTTAAAAACCCAAACCCCCCATTTTTGTAGTAGAATAAAGAAAAACAACGTTCTCCTTTTTAAAAAAAATCGGGAAGCCCAAATTGCATCGACCCCTCTGGCATATACACATTAGTTAACAAAAAATTAAAAGGGGGATGATCCGAAATTAAACCCTTTTTCTCCAATTTTTTGGCCCCCTGTATCCCAAACTTTTTTAAAGAAATTTAGAGACCAACATCTAATTTAATTCGGGGGGCCAGGATTTTAAACCCCCGGGGAAAAAAGAAGGGGAAACTCCAAAGACCCCCGGGTCAAACCCTTTTCCATGTATCAACGAGCTCCTTTTTTCTTAAAAAAAAAACGGGCTAGAAAGGGGAGGGTTCCCTTTTTCCCCCTGGTTTTCTTTTTTTTTTTCCCCAAAAAATCTCCTCCTGTCCTCCAGGTTTTTTAGAAAATACATTTAAATTTTCCCCCCACAGAATCTTCAGTAAAAAACTTTGTCAGTCCCTTTAACCCTATAGATTTTTTGTTTTAAAAAATTTTGATTGATTGTCATTTGGGGGCAAAAAATATTAATAAACATGAATGGTCTCCCCAAATTTATTCGTTAGGGCCAACTTTAAAGCTCCTAACCCCCTAGTGGGCCCCTACTTTTTCCAGAATCTGGGATTGAGGTTTTTGTGTATCAACGTTTTAAAACCCCCGCCTTGGGATTTTTGGCAGGGAACTGAAAACATTTAAACCAAACCCCCAAATTTTTTCTTTCCCAGGAAAGTCGGGGTTCCTCCAGGTGGTTTCCTGAAGCCAAAAGCGACGCCCCCTTTTAGACGTTTCCCAAAAGTCAGAATCAAACATTCCCCCTTCTGGGGGGCAAATGGAGCCCCTTCCCCATTTCCATGAAATAACTCGCATATTGGGAATATGGATTGCAAAAAAGTGGCCCGTTTTATACCCTTTAACCCCCAAATTAACCCCCCCAAAACAAAACCAAAAAACCATTTCACATCCTTAAAACCCCGGGAAAAAGTAAAAAAACCATCTCCCAAGAACCCAAATGGGTATAAAGGGTTTTCCCTTTTTTTCCCACTCTACAAACCCTAACTAACTTTTCTGATATCATCTATCTCCAACCAAAAGCAGCGGGGGACCCCGCCCCCCTATGTCCCCCGTTGTATCTTTTTTCAGGATCCCCCTGGGATGAAAACCCCCAAAAAACTCTCAAATATCAAGTCGCTTTTTAGGGCCCCAATTTTTAATATAAAAAACAAAAATTAACTTAAAGAAAAAGATTAATAAAGATAAATGTTTACATATATAAAACCCTAAATGATAAAATTTGTAATAAACCTAGTTTCAAAAATACTTTGCTAAGGTCTCTGAGCTTTTCTCATCTCCCACATTTTAAACCCCCCTTATGACTTTAACATAATGTTTAAATCTCAGGTTTTCCCGTAATTAGGTTTTATTTTTGGTCCTTTTTCCTTTCCCCCTTTGGGAAGTGAGGGAAATTGAAAAGCCCGAAACCAAACCCCATTGACGTTTTCCTAAAACTGCCAAAGTTATTGGGGAAATCAAAACCCTTTCACTTGGCCCGAAGGGGGGTCCGGAAAAAAAAGGGGGAGGAAACCCTCCGCTTGAAATACTTTCAAAATTTCAGGGCAAAAGGGGGGAGCGAATTTCTTTTGTGCCTTTTGTAACTCTGAACAAAATTTCAAAAAAAACGCTTCTTCGTCCGACGGGATACCTCGCAGAGAAAACAAAAAAATTGGCAAAATCCAAACCCGTGTAAAATTTAAAAGCCTTAACTCTTTGGGCCCAATATGCGTCAGGATTTTTTCCCCCTTTGGGCGGAGTAGTCCAAAGGGAATTTTTTCCCGAAAAGGCTGGTCTTTGGGGCCCAATTTTCTGGATTTTTGTCTCTGTCCTTTCCTTCCCCCTTTTCAGGCCCCAAACCTTTTTGCTCTCTTCCCACCTTGAATTTTCGGGAAAAAGCCTAGGGATTTGTGGTATTTCATTTTCGCATAAAGGTTTGAACAGAGCCACAGTGGAAAAAAGAATTTTTGGGGGGGCCCAAAAATAAAACCCTTTAAGGGTTGCTCCTTCCGAACTTTTTTCTCCTGGTTGTCAACTTTTCCCCAAAAACAATTTTCCTTGTTATCTTTTTGGCCCCTTTCCGCCCCGTTGGAACTGAGAATTTTTCCACAAAACCTTTTTCATTATTTTAAAGGAAATCTTTCTTTTAACCCAAATAAAAACCTTTTCTCAGTTGTCCCCAGCCTTGCAACTCCCTAAAGTTTTGCTAAAAGGTGCGGGGCAGGGGTGCCTGGGGGATCTGGGGGATAACTTTCGCCAAATTTTAAGCGCTACTTTTCTTTAACTCCCGGAAATTTGGGGTCGGGGGTTCTGGGGCGCCGGCTCAAAAAGGGATAATTGTTGAAGATTCCAAGGAGGTGGGGCAGGTGTTTCGAATTTCCCTTGATCACCGGGGGGGCGCTGTTTCACCTTTTTGGTTTTTAAAATGCACTCCGTGTTTTTTTGTAGCCATCTTGACCAGATATTTTTTCCCATCTATAATATGGAAATGCAGGGAAAAAGACCAAGCGAAAAAAGAAGAAAATTGGGAAAATGAAAAAAGGGGAAATAAAAAAGGGGCCAAAAAAAATTTTATTTTTTGAAGACAAAAACCCTTGGCAAGATTTGGGGGATATTTCCGGTTTGTAAAAGTTGAAATTCCCCCCCACTTGTTTCCAATTTAAAATTTAAAGCTTTAACCCCTTTTTCTTTTTACCCCTTTTTGCAAATTTCCCTTTTTCCAAGAAACAAAGTCCAACGTTTATGTTTTTTCAAAGGGCCAAAAAGGAAAACCTTTGGGGAAGCCCATTTAAAAATTGATTTTGCAAAAAGGGACCTAATCCGTTTTTTGTAAAAATTTCTTAGAATCCCCTGAAATTTAAGGGGAAAGGAAATTATTGGAAAAATTCTTCCCCCCGTTTGGGGGTGGCCATTTTGGGTTTTTTCCCCAGAATTTTTGGGAAGGGCCCCATAACCCCCGGGGGACCCCCAAAAAATGTTTTTTTTTAAACCCGCCCCTGTAAATTTTTTTGTCTCCCAAACATAGGGGCCCCGGAAAATTTTCCCGCGGGAAAAAGAAAATTGGGAAAAAAAAAAATGTCACTGGCGCTGCCTCCCCTCCCAGGATCAGCATTTAACTCTTAGTCTGTGCCTCTTTTCCTCTTAGCTGTTTTTCTAATATGGCGGAAGCCAAAGTCGCGCCCCGGAACTTTACCCCCCCTCTGAGCCGCACTCCTCCGTGCTCGAGCGGTGTCTCCGCGCTCCCACCTGCTGCCGCTTTGCTCACCACCTCCTCCGGTGTCCTCAGGAAGGCTTCACATGCCTGGGGACCCGCTCTGGCCGCTCCGTTACAGCGCGGGGTGTCGGAGCCTCCGCTTCTCGCGACTCAGCATAGCGGCGCCGGAACCGGAAGTCCGCCAGGTTCTTCTTTGAGAAGAAAGACGGTTCGCTATGTCCTTGCATTGATTATCATGATCTCAACAATATAAGTGTGAAAAACCGGTATCCATTGTCACTAATCACTGAGCTCTTTGACCGTCTCTGTGGAGCCAGAATTTTCAAGGTGGACTTGCGGGGGCTGGGAGTTTATAATCTTTTTCACATCCATGAATGTTATGAGGGGAAGACGGTCTTCAATACCCGAGACGTGCATTTAGAGTACCTGGTAATGCCCTTCAGTCTGTGCAAAGCTGCAGCGGTCTTTCAAGAATTTGTAAACAAAAATTTTCCTTAACCCCTTAAATTCTTGTGTTGTCATATACCTGAACGACATTCCTTGTCTTCTCGCGCGGCCCAGAATCCTATCGTACACATGTGTACCAGGTGCTAAGACGACTAAGAAACAATTGTCTTTAAGCTAAGCTGGAGAAGTGCATCTTCCATCAGTGCAGTCTACCCTAAGCTGGAGAAGTGCATCTTCCATCAGTGCAGTCTACCCTAAGCTGGAGAAGTGCATCTTCCATCAGTGCAGTCTACCCTTGCTTTGGTACACCATCTCAGACCGGGGACTGCAGATGGACCATGCCAAATTATCTGCCGTCTTGCACTGACCCCGACCAGTCGGGATCTGGGCCATACATCGCTTCCTGGGTCTCGCCATCTATTACCGCCAATTCATTCTGCATTTGTCAACTGTGGTGGCAACCATTGTGGCGCTCACCAAGAAGAATGGCAACCCCAGACTATGGCCATTGGCATAGATGCATTCTCCTGGTTTAAGTCTGCATTTGTCAATGCACTCATCTTGTCTCGACCCAACACCGAGAAACCTTTCTCCCTTGAGGTTGATGCCTCTTTCATGGTATCTGGAGTGGTCTTCACGCAGAAAAGTCCTGAAGGCAAGACCGTCACATGCAGATTCTTCTCTAAAACTTTTTTCCCTGTGGAGAAGAATTATAATTGTTACGTTTCAAGGCTTTATTTGAGTAAACATGGTACAAGAAACAAAGGAAAACACTTGAAATGAGGATGGGAAGGTGGATCCTTGGGACTGCGGAGGCAGACTCCACCTACCGTGGCCAGGGAAGTAAGGCCTAGGGTCACCAATCCGGAGGCTGTAGATGGGAAGGCCAGGACCACCGTGGGACAGGAGAGACAACAACAGTCACAGGACTCCGCCAAGAGAGAACACTCTGGAACACCGGACTCTGCTAGGAGGGACTGCAGAGGATCACAGGACACCAGGAGGGACTGCAGAGGACCACCGGACTCCACCAGGAGGGACTGCCGAGGACCACCGGACACCACCAGGAGGGACTGCAGAGGACCACCGGACACCACCAGGAGGGACTGCAGAGGACACGGACACCACCAGGAGGGACTGCAGAGGACCATCGGACACCACCAGGAGGGACTGCAGCGGACCACCGGACACCACCAGGAGGGACTGCAGAGGACCACCGGACACCACCAGGATGGACAGCTCTGGAACAAGGACACCTTCCAGGAGGCACGGCTCAGGCACACAGGAACCTTCCAGCAGACTCGGCTGAGGAACACAGGGACCGTCCAGGAGACACGGCTGAGGAACACAGGAACCTTCCAGGAGACACGGCTGAGGAACACAGGAACCTTCCAGGAGACACAGCTGAAGAACACAGGAACCTTCCAGGAGACACGGCTGAGAAACACAGGAACCTTGCAGGAGACACAGCTGAGGAACACAGAAACCTTCCAGGAGACATGGCTGAGGATCACAGAAACCTTCCAGGAGACACGGCTGAGGAACACAGAACCTTCCAGGAGACACGACTAAGAAACACCGGAACCGTCCAGGAGACATGGCTGAGGAACACAGGAACCTTCCAGGAGTCACGGCTGAGGAACACAGGAACCTTCCAGGAGGCACGGCTGAGGAACACAGGAACCTTCCAGGAGACACGGCTGAGGAACACAGGAACCTTCCAGGAGGCACGGCTGAGGAACACAGGGACCTTCCAGGAGACATGGCTGAGGAACACAGGAACCTTCCAGGAACGCAGCAAGGACAGGATGCAGGAGGCTTGAGGCAGGGAAGCGGGCCTTGGCCTAGCAACCCCACTACTCAGGCCCAGACTGTTGGTAGGAGGTGTCTTTTATAGGAGTCAGCAGATGAGGAAGAGATGCACCTGGCCGAGCCCAGTTGGAGGTGCTAACTGTTGCAGCACTGAACAGAATTAGAAAATTCCAACCGCCAGGATCAAACACACAATTGCATACAGGCAGGAGGCAGAGGAATTTGCAGATCGTGACATTAATATTGGGGATCGAGAATTACTGGCCATAAGAACCTGTTGTGCCTCCAGTCAGCTCAACATCTAAATTCATGACAAGCCAGGTGGTCCCTCTTCTTCTCCTGGTTCAATTTCTTCATCCACTTCCATCCTGCAGAGATGAACAGTAAGGTTGATGCCCTCTCCCGTGCTTCGGATGTTATAGTTGAGGCAGATCCTCGGCACATCAGACCTCCCAAACACCTGATTTCCACAGCTTCCATAGAACGCCAACGTGTTCCCCTGGGGAAGACTTATGTGCATTCTGCGCTCAGGGAGAGGATACTAAAATGGGAATATTGCTTTCGGGTGACCGGGCATCCCGGTTACAAAAATCTTGTCTATTTATCTCTCGTTTCTACTAGTAGCCGGATCTGGTTAAACACATCAGAAACTTTGTGGAATCTTGTGTCCGCAACAAGATGCCTCACCTCAAGCTGACAGGCCTGCTGCAACCTTTGCCTATTTCAAATAGTCCTTCTACTAATGTTGCAATGAACTTCATCACAGATCGTACACCTTCCTCCAGTGATACTGTTGTTTGGGTGGTCACAGCTCATTTTTCAAAAGTGTCTCACCTCATACCACTGCCCTCTGCTCCATGCCTCGTCAGCCTCTTTTTCCAGCACATCTTTCATTTGCACGGACTTCCCCAGCATATTGTCTTGGATTGGGGAGTCCAATTTGTGTCAAGATTTTGGCGTGCCCTGTGCTCCCAGCTGCAGATAAAACTGGGCTTCTCCTTAGCCTACCATCCTTAAATGAATGGTCAAGTTGAGAGAGTCAACCAGATCTTGAGCAACTACTTGTGCCACTTTGTATCACCACAGCAGGATGACTGGTCCAGCTTACTACTATGTGGCAAAGTTCTCCTACAACTCGATGAATTCAGATTCTGCTGGCACCTCCCCATTCTACGTAGTCTATGGACAACACCCCTGCCCACCACTCTCCCTTTGCCTTCATCTTCTGTTGGCCCTGCTGTGGACGATCTGATTCGGGATCTATCGACCATTTGGAATGTGACATACCAGTCCCTGCAATGGGCGTCGGCTCATATGAAGGCCCAAGCGGATAAAAGGAGAAGACCTCCCCTGCCTTTTGCTCCTGGAGATGAGGTGCGGCTGTCCGCCAAATATATACAATTGAAGATTCCAAGCTACAAGCTGGGCCCTCAGTTCCTGGGGCTATTTGAGATGATTAAATGGATCAATCCTGTGGCTTATAAGCACTGCCTGCCTCCCACGATGCGCATCCTGAACTCTTTCCACATCTCCCTTCTGAAACCAGTGGTCCTCAATAGTTTCTCTCAAAAGGTCATCTCTTGTGTTGAGCGATTATTATCGACAAAGTTGAAATCGGCACAGTTTTTATGTTGATCGAAATTTATTAGATCATGCGATAATTTAGGTTAAAATCTGTGCATCATCTATTAATATCGGCCATTTTTCGGCCTTCCCTGTCATTTTGGGGCCAGCAAATCAGCTTACAGAATAGAGCAAGGGGGGTGTGTGTGCGACGTCATGACTGGGATGTGTATGTTGCGAGTGGCTGGAAAAATCACATGACCTTTGTTTTACATGAACAGCCCTTCCTGTTTATGATCAGTGTCTCTCAGCGTTCATAGCAGTAGGAAGTGCGCTCTGCCTGTGTCCAAACAGCTCAGCGAAATTATTCTATTTCTTTACAGAGAAAGCTCTACTGTTAAACTGTGATCCTTACAACTTAGTTAGATCAGAGTTGGAAGATTTTATGTAGTTTTGGTAATAATTTTAAAGGGGCATTACCGCGTAAAAATCACGGGGGAG
>JAODAL010057008.1:0-22942 GCA_025379985.1 Phyllomedusa bahiana
TTTTCCGGCCAGCTTTTTGATAGATTTACTTTGCGTTAAATTTAAATACAGAAATTTTTATCCCACAGGTGAATTGATAGGTGCCAAAAAACCTTGTATTTCCAAATACTTTTCAATACTTTTTTTCACTTGGCGCAGGCCAGCTTTGTTGATAGATCTACTTTGAGTTTAAATTTGAATCAGCAATTTTATAGTCACCACAGGTGAATTGATAGGTGCCAAAATACCTTTTATTATCCGAATACATTTCAAATACGTGTTTTTTCACTTGGCCGCAGGCCAGCTTTGTTAATAGATCTACTTTGCAGTTAAATTTGAATACAGCAATTTTGTAGTCACCACAGGTGAATTGATAGGTGCCAAAAATACCTTGTATTTTCCGAATACATTTCAGATGTGTTTTTTCACTTTGGCGCAGGCCAGCATTGGTGCTCGATCTACTTTGCAGTTATATTTGAATCCAGCAATTTTGTTTTGATTTGAGGGATTTGAGAATAGCTGTGATTTGCCGTCTTTTAATAAGAGACTTTCCAAAACTCTTCCATACCTTCTCAAATTTTTATATTTCTGAACATGGAGCGAAATTCAGGTGGTAAGCGAGCAAAGAGGGGGGTAGGACATGGAGGTAGAGGTACGAGAGAAGGTGCTCCTTCCAGTGCTGGCGACAACACGCATGCCAGAGGATCGTCAGTTGCAGGACCGTCAGGCCTGTCATCGCTGGGTCAGGGCCCTGTGAATCTCAGTAACGAACAGCATCGCCAATCTGTCCTTCAGTGGTTAATGCAACCTGCATCCAGCAGTCTTACCTCCTCGTCCTCCCAGTCACGGCCACAAATGTCGTCATCATCATCGTCATGTGGGTCATGCGGGTTTTGGGGTCATGCTGCGGTCCAGGACATGGATAGTCAATGTCCAGTTCAACTAAAATGGTGGTTCCAAGACTCCCTTTTTCCGGCACTTTTAAAATCTGGGGGTCATGCAGGTTTGGAGCTCATGCTGTGGCCCAGGACAGGTATAGTCAATGTCCATTTCAACTAAAATGGTGGTTCAAAGACTCCTTTTCCCGGCACTTTTTAATTCTGTGGGTCAGACAGTGTATGTTTAATGGTCATTCATGCGGTACAGGACAGATATAGTCAATGTCCAGTTCAACTAAAATGGTGGTTGAAAGACTCCTTTTTCTCGGCACTTTTTAATCTGGGGTCATGCAGGTTTGGGGCTCATGCTGTGGCCCAGGACAGGTATAGTCAATGTCCAGTGAAACTAAAATGGTGGTTGAAAGACTCCTTTTCCCGGACACTTTTTAAATCTGAGGGTTCATGCAGGTTTGGGGCTCATGCTGTGGCCCAGGACAGGTATAGTCAATGTCCAGTGAAACTAAAATGGTGGTTGAAAGACTCCTTTTTTTTCCGCATTTTTTAAATCGGGGGGTATGCGGGTTTGGGGCTCATGCTGCATTCCAGGACAGGTATTCAATGTCCACTTAAATAAAATGATGGTTCAAATCATACTGCCTTCGGGCACTTTTAATTTGTGGGTCATGCAGGCTAATGTCATGCTGGGTACAAACAGGGATAGGAAGGGTGTGGTGATTTTTTTTCTTTGGCTTTTAAAACCCCTAATTTTTTGGCCTAAGATGTACACGCCCATTTGACTTTTGTGGATTTTAATTCCACTTCTCCACCCCTTTTTGGTGTAAAAAAAAGGGTGTTTTTTGTCTCCCTAGATTTTTAAGGGTCATCGATCATAACTACTAGGGACTATCTGTCGATGATGGTCACTATCGCCCATGGGACCGATGTCGATGGCCAACGTAATCGCTCAACACTTATTACGATCAAATGATTAACTTGATTTTTTACCTTTCAAAACGTGATTATGGTTGGAAATTTCAAGCATAAAACTCTGGGCGTGGAACAAAAATGAATATGTGCCGAAAGTCAAAAGTTCAAAACTGTTACCTTTTGCTTGTCGTGTTGGGGACACTGTACAAGCATAGCTCTACTTCGAAACCCGGACCAAAGGGGGCCCCCCCTGGGTAAAACGGGCTTGGGCGAAAACTTTTTTGTTGCTCATAGCAACCCCAAACAGAGTTTTAAAAGCAACCAATTTTAGGCTCCCTTTCATTTTTTCAGAGCACTATATGAAAGAAAGGGGGCCATTGGTTGCTATGAGATTCATTGTTTTTTATAGGGAAAACCCAAAAAAGTCTTAGACTTAGACAGTTTTTATACATCAGTCCCAAACTTTGTAATGTGGTCCCCAGCGGCCTTCATATCCCACGTATAGCATTGCTGATATTTTGAGGCTCAATTTTCACAACTTATTTTTGATGTTTATTTTGATGTATAAAACACATTTTCTAATACACCAAAATACACATCAAGAAGTAGCCTCACTGGCTCACTGTTCCTCATATACTATTGTGGTTGTGGTAGAGAAGTGTCATGAAATGTGGCAAAAAGTGGTGCATTTGTGGCGCAGCATGTCACAGATATATTTATTATGGGCATTAGACATTTTTTGCAATCTTTCCAACATGAGGACGGGGCTTAAAGGAGAGTAGGCATGTCTATGATGCAACCCTCTGCACCAAAATTCTGGCATAAGAATTACAAAAACTAAAAGTTGGTCTAAAAAGCTAAACAAGTTTAGAAATCTGTCAAATTTTTCAAACCGCATAAGCCACAATGTTAAAACTGCCACATTTTTAGACAGACTGGGTGACATGTATGAATCTCGCCACCTCAGAGCGCACGTTTTCGCCAGATTACAAGCGAAATTTGCGCCTCATGTATGTCGACGCCCGAGGTGCGCTCATTAGTGTTGAGCCATTATTATCGACAAAGTTGAAATCGGCACGGTATTTACGTTGATCGGATTTTTTAGATCACACGATAATTTAGGTTAAAATCTGTGCATACTCGATTAATATCGCGTCATTTTCCGCCCTTCCTGTCATTTTTGCGACCCGCAAATCAGCTTGAAGAATAGAGCAGGGTGAGATGTGTGTGCGACGTCATGACTGGGATGTGTATGGTTTGCGATTGGCTGGAAAAATCACATGACCTTGTTTTACATAGAACAGCCCTTCGTGTTCATGATCAGTTGTGTCAGTATCTCAAAGCAGTAGGACGTGCGCTCTGCCTCTGTGCAAACAGCTCAGTGAAATTATTCTATTTGTTCACAGAGACAGCTCTACATTTAGCTGTGATCCTTAGAACTTAGTTCGAGATTTGCAGATTTTAGGTAGTTAGGCAGAGAATTTTAAAGGAGCATCTACCGCTGTAAAGACACGACGGGGAGCGGGGGGGCGGGGGTTGGCCGCGGGCGAACACAGACAAGCTCTTTAAAGAATACTGGATATTGTATTGCAGACATTGCATTGCAATAGCTTTATTATTAACAGTTTACTGTTGAAATATTACTTGGATATTGGGCAGCCTGAACTTATATTAGGATACAGATCTTTTCTAGTAACTTCAGGTCTATTTGTTAGGTGCAAAACTCGCACATTATTAACAGTATACTTTTCCGATAGGTGTTTCTTTCAATTTGGGGGTGCCCAGCCACTTTGTGTTAGAGCCACCTTGTGCGAGTTAACTTTGAATCAGCAATTTTGTATCACCATAGTTGATAGGTGCCAAAATACCTTTTATATCCGTATACTTTCAGATACGAGTTTTTTCACTTTTGTCCAGTCCAGCTTTGTTGATAGAGCCACCTTACAGTTAAATTTGAATCCAGCATGTAACAGGTTGCGCCGCGGTCCGGGCCACGGACCGCGGTCGCACCCGTGTTCCCCATAATGGGTCCCCGGCGTGGACGGGGCGCCGCGGGCCGCACGGCGCCGTCGGGCGCACCCGTTATCCATCCACTCACCTGGCCTCGCTCCCTTCCGGTCCGTCGTCCCTGCCGGCCGGAATGCGCATGCGCTAGGCTCATCCCACTGGCGCGGTTTTCGCTCGTCCTTTGAATTTAAAGGGACATGCGCCGGTAATGTGGCGGATCCACTACCCACCCCTACACAGAAATTGTGTAGTCACCACAGTGATTTGATAGGTGCCCAAAAATACCTTTTATTATTCCGTATACATTTCAGAATACTATCTTATTCTTTATACGTAAGACCCAAGTGCCAGTCCAGCTTGGTTATAGAAGCCACTTGCAGTTAAATTGAATCCAGCAAGTTGTAGTCACCACAGGTAAGGATAGGTGCCAAAAATGCCTTTATTATTCGTATACATTCAGATACGGTTTTGTGATCTGTGGTCAAGACAGGTTTAGTTCGCGTTGCACAGGACAGATATAGTCAATGTTCCAGTCAACTAAATGGGGTTGAAAGAACGCCTTTTTCTGGCACGTTGGTAAATGTGGGGGTCATCAGGGGTGGCTCATGGCTGTGCCCTCAGGACAGTATAGTCTATGTCCCTGGGCATACTAATTGGTTGGGTGCAAAGACTCCTTTTTCCGGGACTCTTTTTAATCTGTGGTCTACAGTTGTATGGTCTTACGCGGTTCAGGACTGAGATAGTCAATGTCCAGGTTCTACCTAAAAATGGGTTGAAAGACTCTTTTTCCGGCAATTTTTAACCGGGGTCATAAGGTGTGTGGAGCTTCTTGCGTTCCTGATCAATAGTCTATGTCCAGTGTGAAAGTAAAATGATGGTTCAAATTCATACGCCTTACTGGCACGTTGTAATTTGTGGGTCCATGCAGGTTTAAGGTTCATGCTGTGGTAACAAAATAGTGATAGTGAATGTCTTGATTTTTTTTGGGGCTGTGGCTTTATAACAAGATGTTGCCTAAGATGGTAGCACGTATCCATTTGAATGTTGTGGATGTTAATTCCAAGCTTCTCCATCCTGTTTGGGTGTAAGAATGAAGGTGTTTTCCTCTCCCATAGACTTTAATGGGTCATCGGCGATAAATCTATTATCGACTATCGGATAACTTTATTGATAATTGCCAATATCGACTATCGGACCCGATGACGATAGCCAAGCGTAATCGCACATCACTAGCGTCAATACATGCAGTGAAAAGTCCACCAACGCCTAGCCAGTGTTTAGGCGCAGTGCGAACTTTAGGCATGCGGGACTGCTCCTAAGATTCGCCGCCCGAGGAGGTGTGCTCATACATGCGGTGAAAAGTCCTCGACAGTGTGTGGGGCACAGTGCGGGACTTAGGCGCAGAAGGACTGCGCCTAACATGTATTCCGATTCGAGACAGGCTGGAAATGAGCGAAAAATATTAAACATGTCACATCCTATAGTTATTACGAAGAGCAAAAAGAGAGTTGACCTTTCAAATGAATGAAATGAATAAAGTGAAAAATCAAAGCTTGTCTAAAAGTCGATAAATGTAGTGGAAAAGTGGATCCATTTAAAATTAAAAGGGAAAATAATAAGATCGCTCAGAAATAAAGCTCCCATGCTCCGATCTATCATTCCCTACAGAGTCTAGTTCGCCGTGAACGACAGTCACCAAAGCGTATATACTCTCTTAGAGATGGAATCCTAACATTACTTACTCTCACAGTTTTATTATGTGTAAAACATTATCTGAAAAAGAGCTCAAACTTTCTAAAAAAAAAAACATAAATAAAATCACTTTCCAAAAGTCAAGAACGGCGCTATATCAGGAATTTGGATATTGAAATTGCCAGGTAAATACAGTAATTCAAATTCTGTAAGCGCTTCTCATTGGGTCGCATTAAACACCAATCATAATAGGAGCGACAGTGATACCATTATAACCTATTGAGAAGTATTGACTAATCAAATGAAAAAGGCGGACAGTTCAAAATACAGTAAAAATGGCAGAAAAGAGTCTGATTGGTTGAGACCAGGCGGCAGATATGAATCCACACAATCATATGTTGTTGCGTCTATTTTTGAGTGACAAAAGGCGCGATAGAAGGGGCGACCCTAAAAGTTATCTAAGCTGATCAGACTAGAAGAAGCCACTCGCCTCCTTAAAACTATTCCGAATATTCTATACTGTTACTGTGTGGTGAGAAGAGGGGCTCGCCTGTCTTAGCCAATCAGTAACGCTGTGCAATAGAGCACCTCTCGCATATTTATGTCACATGTATACCGACAGAGCACGGCATTCGCAAACTCAGCAGTTATCTTGTTCAACTTGTCTATGTAATCCCCATAAAGGATACGTACACATATCTGTGAAGGAGCTTCGCTCCTTACCCGCGCACCGTTCTTACACTATAGCCTATATATTCGCTCGAATGCGATATAATGTTTTCCAATCATAGTAGCAAAGACTCACCTCAACTCTGTGGTTAGTCTTTCATACATCGTAATCTATATTAAAGTAACAGAGTGTAAGACTATCCCAAGTCTCTATCAGCACTATTGAATCGACAGCGCAGACTCACACTTATATTTCTACAGATAGTCTGACCATATAAAGACAGATCATCACATAGAGAGTATGTCCATAGAATTCCGCAATCCCGATAGAGCGCTCTACTAGAAATTTTAAAATTTTCAAAGAAAACGAAAAAAAAAAGATATATAATATTGTTATCAATTTGGTTGTTTAGAAGAGTTGTTACGACTACAAACATGTATTACAATAATGTAATGTATTTTTTATCCTCGATAGGGGAAAGCCGTAAAAATCATAATAAAGTTTTTGTAAAAGAATGGAGTGTTTGGAAGAATGAAATGTTAATGATTAAATAGAGTTATTAATATATTTTAAGGAAATTGTGTTAACTTGTATAATTATATGTTATGAAATAATTTTTTTGTACTTTTAAATTAAGGTTTAAGTTATTAACAAAGTATGGATCTCAGAGACAGCGATGCAATTATATACATTATGGATCACAAAATAACACTTTTTTTTTTTTTAAGAGTGATTAACAAATCTTAAAAAAAAGACTATATTAAATAGGTATCGCCGTAATGCGTAACGACCCAGAGCAGTTAAAGAGAGTAACTGTCTTGGATACTTGCACGGTGAGCGCTGTTTAAAAATAAAAATAAAAAACACTACTAGGATTGCAGTATTTTCTTCACCTGCCTTCATATATCGATTTAAAACTGAGTCAAAAATGTCTTGTCCGTGATCCACAAACATTGATATGCAATACTAAAAACATCAACCTCATCCGCGCAAAGAAAAAAGCCCCTACACAGCTCCTGTACACAGAAAAAAAAAAATATTATGAGCTCTCAACTATGCGATGCAAAAATGTGTTTTCCTTTTGATAAAAGTGTTTTTATTGTAAAAGAGTAAAACATAAAAAAATACAAATTGGTATCGCTGTTAATCGTATCAACCTGCGAGTAATACTAGCATGTCACTATACTGCCTGAACGCTGTAAAAAATAAAAATAAAAACACTAACCAGATAGTGATTTGTAATTTTTGTTCAACAAATGCCTTCACAAAAACCTAATAAAAAGTGATCAAAGCGGCATATGCCATCCCTAATATTGGTACAAAAAAAAACGTCAACTCATCACCCATAAAAAACATATCCCATAATCACTCCTAGACAGAAAACGAAAATGTTAGTGGTTATCAGAACAGACCAACATAAAAAACGCAAATTATTTATAGACCCTATTGTGTAAAATAATTAAAACATAAAAAAACCTATTAAAAAGCTTTATCATTGCAATTTGTACCCGACCCCCATAGTAAAAGACATACACATCCTATCATAGATTACTGCACGGCTCGAACGCTGGTAAAATGAAGCCCAAAAAACAATGTGGAAACTGCGAGTCTGCCCTCTCATTTTCAATAGCCCGAATCAAAAATAAATAAAAAATTTGTAGGACACCTGTGCACCCAAAATGTACATACACCCCTAGATGAGTTCTATGAGCGTGCTGGATATCTCAAAGTTGGTGCATCGTTCTGAAGGTGTTTCACTTGAGTTCTGTTACTTTGAGAGCGGGGCTTTGTATTAAATGCGACATTGCCCCACCAAAAATCTTTTCCGCTCCAAAAGCAATAGCACTCCCTCCTTATAACGCCCTGTCCATGCGCCCAAACAGCAGTTTACACCCACATGTATGGTATTGCCGAACTGTGTAAGAAATTGCGATAACAAGGTTAATGGGTCCTTTTCTTCTTACCAGGATGCCCTTGTAAAAAATCGACCATTTTCAGCTAAAATTGCAGTGAGATTATATAAAAGAAAATGTATTTCATTTTCACAGTACCTAACGCTAAAAAATTTTTTGTGAAACAACTGTGGGCCCGATATACTCACTACACCCCTTTACAATTCCTTAAAGGTTGTAGTTACCAATATGGGGTATTTGTTTAGGGCGTTATAGTTTTTATGAGCCACCTAGGGGTCGCAAACCTGTAATGGCAACCTAAATAAAATCCGTAATGCAAACTAACCCCAGAGTCCAGTAGGTGTCTCCCTCCTATCTGGCTTATGTGTTGAGCAAATAAGTGCACTATGGCCACATATGGGATATCTCTGAAACAGCAGAATCTGTGAGAAATCATATTAAGTTGCATTTCCCTGGAGCACATTTTACCGTATTCCATTGTGAATAAATTTACTATAAAAATTGAAAAATCTTGCAAAAAAAGTGAAATTTTGAGAATTCATTCCACTTTGCTTGTAATTCCTGCTGAAACACCTATGGAAGTATTAATCAAACTTCCTAATATGCGGTCTTATGGATACTTTAAGGGGTATAGCTTTCATTAGATGAGAAGTGTCATTTATGGAGGTGGGTAATGCTAACATTAAACAGGTCCATCCAGAAGTCACGTTAAGTAACACACTAGACCGGGTCCCCCTCAAAGAAGTAAATTTTGCACTATTGTTTCCTTGTGAAAATTTGAAAAGTTAACTACTAAATTTTTAAGCCCCCTAATGTTCGTGAAAAAAAAAAAGACGATTTTAAAAAAAATGAAGGCCAAACTACAGCACACATAAGGGTAGATGCTAGTTATAAACTATTTTTTGAGTGGAAGAAAATCTAACTCTAGTCTTACATGCAGAAAGGTTTTGACGTTTTGAAATGGTAAATTATTTCTAATTTTTCACGATACTTTTGATAATTTTTCGACAAATAGAACAACATCTTTTGTACCAAAATTTTCTTACTATCTTAAAGTGACAATTTGTCCCTAGAAAAACAATCTCTGAATCACATGCATAAGGGGAGTTTTTTTTTTTAAAGTGTCAAAAAGGTTTATTCTCGACAAAATGACACATACAGATTCAAAATGGGCTCTGTCCCAGAGAGCAAACTGGCTCCGGCGGTAAGGTTAAAAAAAAAAAATTCATGCTATTTTTCAACTAGACTAGACACAAGGCGACATGGTAATGTGCTATTTATGGCGCTTAACGCCCAATTATTTCTGGGAATAAGAATATTGTAGAATGCGCCTGATTTATGAACCGGCTCTACTGCTGATCATAATTCAGGCGCATTCTTGCGCAGAATTGACAATTCTGGCTCAGGTAAACCACTTCGAAAGTGCTCTACCTGTTCCAGCAGTAACGCACCTACAATTGCCGTACTGAAGCTATAAATCTATAACTTCTTACGGTTCTAGTGAGCCTTGCCTCCAGCACGCCCCAAGAAATCAGATGCATTACAAACTGCCGCAGGTGCTCTGATATTGGCATGCGGGCGATTTGAAAACAGAGCTAAAGGGGCTGCGCTAGATGTGGCTGCGCTAGATGTCGGGCTGGAAAGATGCCAGACTTTCGTCACAGGCCTGTTCATACATGTCGCCTACATTGAATATATTTAGCTCAGAAAACACACCGGAAGGTAGGACTCCATTAGGCCTCATTGGAAGATGATAATACATTTCTTTAATGGTGAAATCTGTATGAAGAAAGAAGTGAAATATGAAGCAAAAATCTGAAGGTGTTCTCGGATTTTTACCGCATATTACATGTCATATTTTTACTAAAATACTATATGTGAATACAGGGTAAAAGGCAGGGCTGCCACTGACCCCATCATATAACATGGAACGGATATGATTGCAACCAATGCATTGCCTATAGTTATGCTCCGGGGTTGTCTGTGTGGTATTTTTTAAATAATTTTAAGATACTGGGGCTAAAATAAAATGAAAAAAAGAAGTCTGCACTCTCCTTCGTATTTACCCTCGTTCCAGCACAGTCTCTCACTCCCTGGGTCTTCTACTTAAAGGTGTTGTCTCACTACAAGGTTTGCTTTTTCTGTTAAAGATCTTGCAAAAACATGATCTTTGCAATATATGTTCATTAACAGTGTCCTAGCTAATCTCAGATATCCCCTCTTTCATGGGCTGCATCAGCTCCTCAGGTCGCTATAGCTAAACCTGTTTGATCTATTCCTGATAGGCTGCAGCACTGGTTGCCTTATACTACAAGACCTGGCTTTTCTACTGCAGCCTAGTAGAAACCATTAAACACGCCCCTGAATCAAATGAACCAAGAAACAGGACTGAGGTAAGATGAATCAATGTAGTGAGACAACCCCTTTAATTCATGCTCCAGAAGATCAGATTGTGACTGGTACAGCCACTAATTTGCATGTGCCATTGCCCGAAATCACCAATCAGAAGTGAACGCTCTGGTTGTGATGTCAGGAAATGGCATGTGATTACTGCAGTCAAAGGATGTACTGATGATGATCCATCCAGCCAGATCTGGAAGTAAACAGAAGACCAGAGACAGAGAGGGGACAGCATCAGCGCTGGAAGGCAGATAAGTACACAGGTGAGTATCAGTTTTTTTTTTTATTTCAGCCCAAATTATTTAATTTTATTTTTTTTTTAAATAATACCTGGACAGCGCCTTTAATGTGAGCATTGTTATGATTCTTCTCTGATCTAGTCTTTAAAATTTTATGTTTTTAGATTTACTAGCGTACCTCATTCTGTCTTGCATCTATTGTCACTCCTTTGTTCCTGGCATTCTACTCACCTCTCCTTTGCTCCTCATACATGTACCCTGCACCCAGCCTGTGTATGAGGTCATCCACTAAAGGGCGGGTGCTGATCCTTTCTAATTTAAAGGACCAGCAAATGCCACCTAACTTTTCTTGATAGCATTAACATTCCACCAGGTCCTTATCTGGTCACCTTCCAGCTTCATATTGCCAGTGGTCAGTGTATATTTCCTGGTTGTTTGTGCCTGATTGTCCGTGTTCCTACTTTCTGACTCTGACCTTTGGCTTAGCAGCCCTGACTTATTTCCTGCCTGTCCTGACCTGTTGCCTTTACCACCGACCATGTTTCCATCTGTCCTTTCTGTACCTTGTGGGCACCTCAAAGCTTGGACTGACGCTATACTGAGACATCTTGCAGTGCTACTGACTGATTTTAACTATCAAGGGGCACAAGTATAAAACTTAGGGCGACATGTATGAATGGGGCTGTACCAGAAGTCTTTCCAGCCCGAGAACTGGCGCAGCCCCACTTGCTATATTTTTAACCACACACACTCCAATATCAAGCGTATTACAGAGCGCCCACAGCACTGGAGGCGTTTTGCACTACAACTGTACAAAGCTACACATTTATAGCTTCAGTACAGCAAATCCAGGCGCTTTACTGCTGGAACAGGTGAACCATTTTGAAGTGGTTTACCTGAGCCAGAATTGTTGTTTTTGTGCTAGCATGCGCCTGATTTATGACTCACAGTAGAGCGGGCTCATAGATTCAGGTGAATTCTATGCTGCTATTGTGCACAACAAAATTTGCATCTGGGTGCCAAAAATAATACATTTCACCCTTAATGTACTCCATTGGGCTGCAGCTGTAGTTTAATGGGCACAAAACAAAATCTCATTGCAGCCCAACCATATAAATCTTCTTCAAAATGTTTAAAAAGTGCTTATAAGTATCATTTTCAGCTTTGACTGGTATGAAGCCTATGCATCTGTTGCTGTGATGTTGAGACAAACCATGTAATGTTTAAGCTACTTTTCGGGGAGCTCACACTTAATCTTGCATACACTTTATATCCACAAATCAAAAACAAGGGTAATTGTAGAGAAAAAGGGTAATGAACAAAGGGTTTGTCTGTCAAAAAAAAAATTAGTCTAAAATTGTTTTAAAAAAAAAAGTTATTGTCACGTACGTGCCATCGGGCCCTGGTCGCCGGCCACAACCGCTGGGAACATAACTGCGGCTTTGCCTTTCTTTGTGTGAACACATTCCTGTAGTCCTGAATCTTGATTGATTTATGGCCGAGCCTTGACCATAAATCCTCCACACTCATAGGGGTTAATCCGCTCTCTGGATAGACAGGTTCGCTCTATCCCTGCTACTCTCATGCTTCCCTTTTCTATATAAACCACTTCTACTCTTCCTTGCCTGCTATATTGATCTGGTCACTATAGTTAGCCTGCTCTCTTGCTGTCCTCTGTGCTGTTGAACTCTGTTGCTTTCCAGTTTTTCCCTTTGCCTCACGACTTTGTACCGTGCTGCCCACCCCGTTACCGACTCGGACCATCCAACTACGTCTTTGGTGTTCTTTGTTCGTTCGTCTCTGTCTGTGCACACTTGCTTAGTGTAGTCTTGAGTCTTCTGTTGGGGGCCGGCACTGTTTAAGGAGTCGGGTTCCCCAAAGCAAGGGACAGAGGTGGATCAGTGTCAGGGCCCCACTTGTCTGCGTCTTGTGTGCGTCCCTGACCATCCCTAACAGTTATACTTATCTAATGTCCGCCACTGCTGCCGCTGGAGCTCCCTGGCAATCCCCTACTCTTCAATTTCAGGATCATGCCCCACAAGACACACAGGAGAGATTCACACCCCATTCTAAGTGAATGAAGAACAAGCCTATTCTGTATGTCGGGGATAGGAGGGCATCGCCAGAGAGCTCCATAGCAGCAGCAGCAGAGGGCAGGTAGGTTTTTGTTTCTTTGACCAGACTTGACCCATTTAAATTAATATTTTTCTACTGTACAACTTCTTTAAGTTATGAGTGCAGAAAATCGAGAAGGATAAAAAACACAAAGGCCAATAAATAGTGGTGAACTTCTTGCTTTTACTGTACGTTGCAGCACCTGATAATGAAAAGTGATTTTTTTCAGGTATTGATATCAGGTGGTGGTTAGTTAGAACAGCAGCAACAGTACCACCTATGGATGGATGGTGGTAATAGTGATGCACTGATAATGTATCTGTTTGCCGGAAACAGCTTTCTTGGTTATCATAAAAAGCGCAAATGAATGCTGAAAACCATGGTGGGGAGACCCAGAGGTTTATGGCAATTGTCTAGTCACAGTTGACTCTGCTCATTAAGTAGGCCACAGTTGAAGTCACGTAAGGTTTTAAAAAGTTTGTCTGTTCTTACAAAATAAAGCTACATTTTGGAACACATATTCTACAGTAATTTGTGCCACAAATACTACCGCACATGTCTAACATTACATTTATTATGTGTTTCTGACATTTTTGTGACATGTCCAACAAAACAAGATGAGAAGGGAGTGGCTTTGTAGAAAGAGGCCTGGCTTGACACACAAGATTTTGCACCACTTCATGTATCTTATATAAGGAAAACCATTATAAGTTGCTCATGTTCTGGTACCACAACCCTGCGCTTCTCCCACTCTTTATCCCCAATGTAACCAGAGACATTTGAGGTGTCGCTGATCAGGGGTACCTTAACGCACATTTTTTTGGGACTGCCCGCATATACAACCTTTCTGTACAGAAACTGGAAGGCTGATATCTAAGGTTTTGGGCCTTGCTTTCCTTAACCCCCAGAATTTTCCTTTTAAATATCCCCCGCCCACCGCCATAAATTTTCCCGTAACCAACAAGGATGTTACTACATCCTCCATAACAGCAGCCAAATGCTAATAGACCGTACTGGAAAAGGAGGGAACCTCCTTTAATTGCCCATCTCATAACCAGGATTAAAGATATCTGAGAAATGGAGTACCTGACAGCTCTATTGGAGGATAACCTTGAAGATTTGGCGACACATGGAGATTATGGGACACTTTTGTCATTATTCACAACAAGTAACCCAACTGCACCTTTCTTGATAGCCATACCAGTGGGTTTTTTTTTCTTACGGGAGTGTTACTCCCTCAACCAAATGTATCCACACCCCTTTCCCACGTGTCTTTCCTTATTGTCCCCTGTCTTTGTCGAATAATTGATCGCTAGATTAGAATATGCAAGTTCACATAATATACTTCTTTGAATTTCTCTTTGATGCATACTCTTGTTTTCTAGTTGACATGTCTCATGTACACTCAAATGTTGGGATTGTTCCTTGTATGCAAACACGGTCCCTTTGTGCATTGCTTTTGTCTGCATCTTATCTTGCTTCTCTGTAGCCCACTACCGGCACTTTAACTTTAACCCCTTAACGACCTTGGGTGTCTGAGTACGTCCAAGGGCCGCTAAGGGGCTTTGCAGGGGGATCGCGCCGCGACCCCCCCACACAGCCGCCGGGTGTTAGCGGCAAATCGCCGCTAACCCACGGCAGTAATAGCGCCGACGGGTGGCTCCGCCCGCTGCCGCTGTTTTACCCATCAGGCACCGCGGCAAAGATGGCCGTTGCGTCTGAGTGAACGCCGATCGGTGCCGCGCACCGATCGGTATGGTCATCGGCACCTGCGCCGATCCGACGACCGGGCATGGTGGTGGGGAGCCTTGTGAAGGCTCCCATCACTTACCCTGGCCGGTTTGCCCCACTTCCGTCCGCAGACAGGAAGTGGGGAAACCGCCATCTTTGTACACCCTAATGCATTGCCTATGCAATGCATTAGGTTGTATTAACAATCACGCCACCTAGTGGTCAAGTACCATAGGTGGCCTCAATGTTACAGTAAAAAATAAAATAAAATAAAGTTTTAAAGTACAAAAAAAAGTATTAAAAGTTCAAATCACCCCCTTTTCCTCATTTTACAAATAAAAATCATTAAAATAATAAAAAAAGTTACACATATTTGGTATGCCGCATCCGAAAAAGTCGATCTATAAAAATATAACATCATTTATCCCGTACACTGAACACCATAGAAGAAAAAAAATTCCAAACGCCATAATTGCGTTTTTTTGGTCATTTTACGTCACTTAAAAAATGGAATAAAAGTGATCAAAAAATTTGCATGCATTCCAAACTGCTAGCAATAAAAAGTACACTTGAGCCCGCAAAAAATGCCCCCTCACTGACTTCCGTAGGTGTTAGTACAAAAAAGTTATTGGTCGCACAAAATGGCGCCGTGGCGCAAATTTCAAAAATAGAAAATGTTTGGAATTTTTTTTACGGTACCAAAACATAACGGAAACCCTACATGTTTGGTATTCGGATGCTAACAACTGTAGAATACATATAATACATTATATTTACCGAAGATTGAACGCAGTAAAAGCTAACCCTCGCACACATGGCGAAAATAAAAAATTTTTTCACAATTTGCCCCACTTTGAATTTTTTGCGGTTTTCCAGTATATTATATAGTTTAGTGAATAACACCATTAGAAAGTACATCTTGTCCGCAAAATAAAAGCCCTCAAGTGTCTATGTAGGTGGAAAAAATAACAAAGTTATGGCTTTCAGAAGGCGAGGAGGGAAAAAACGAATGTGTCACCCAAAAAAAACGCCTGGTCCTTAAGGGGTTAAAATGTGCATAATGACATGTTGTTTGTATCATGTATGTTTGTATTTTCTCTATTAAAATAAAATATACAGTTAAAAAAAAAAAAGATTTTGCACCAGAATTGGGTGCAAACTAAGCCAACTAGACATGCGCCAGATTTATAATTTAGCTGTGCCACTGTGATAAATCTGGCCCATTTTCAGACTGTCTTGTTTAAGTTTACATTGCTTAGGTATTAGGATTAGTAAATCTGTCCTAGTGTGTTGCATTTCTGATAACATCTTGCCCCCTATACAGCCTTCTCCACTCACTTCTGTCCATGGATTAGCCTGTTATCACATAATTAAGATAGTTATATTGTACGGTGTATGCATAGCTAAATTATCCCATTAGTAGATACCCTCAAGCAAAGCACCCTTAGGTACCAGCCATCTGTGCCTGTAGGTAAATCCAACCTGGGAGTGTACTTGTTCTTGCTACACTCATAAATGTAACCTCTGAGCAATCAAGATCACTTCCATTGTCTAAATTCTGGCTACACATTTGAAGTAGATGAAAAACCTTTGAATGAACGATCGTTTGATGAATAATTGCTTCACAAAGACAGCCTTACACATTTCAGTCCATAGTTGCCATTATAGTCATTGAAACTGGCAATATGTGATCAGTGACAGTGTGAATAAAAGATCTTAAGTCTATCTGATGAAAATTTAAAACACATTGGACTATTGGTCGCTGTTAAATTTCACCTGACAAATGATCACTTTGGTTGATATTTTCATCACCTTTTTTCAAATATGTAAGGCTACCTGGAGGTCAGTTGGATTACTGTGAAATTAGCCTTCAGTATGTATACTATACTATTAGAGATAGAGGAACTGTAGAAAACTTGTGGAGATTCCAAAGAAACAGTCGGCACTATAATGTGGTGAAAAAGGTGGACTCAACACTTATTTATTCTATGTCATAAAAGCCCCATTAGAGTATGGGCATAGCAAAAATAAACAATAAAGAAAAAAAATGTTGCACTTCGTGGTTAGCTAACATGGACGCCTGAATAAAATAATGATTTACCATCCTCAAGAAATTTTTGTCCAAGATCGGACCTAGAGATATATGTATTTGTGGTTGATATTATACAGCTTAGACAAGGGGCAGTTTAGATGAAGTAAGCAAATGTGAGGCATTCATTGAGACCCGGCGGCATCACCATACGCATACAGACCAGGGATGCACTTGTTTCTGCGCTCCCTGTTCTGGCTGGTACTCACCTCTCCCCACTCCTGCTCTGGTCACATCCTCTGCTTCTGGCTGACGGGTGCATACCTTTTCCCTAGGGTTTGTGCACACCGGCTATTTGGAACTTAAAGGGCCAGTGCACGGCTGATGTTCTATCACCAGTCGCTGGACCCTTTATTAGGTCACTTCTTCCTACACTCCCTGCCAATTTGTTGGTGTGAAAACGTTGTTAGTCTACTAATTCTTCATTGCTACTCCTGGATTCTTACCCTGTTCTTTTGGACTTTGCCTATTCTCTGCCTTCCCCCAGTCTTGACCTCTCCTCCCGTGACCTGTATATGCTTTTGCCTACTCTGTCGGTATCATACTGAACCTCAGCTATCACCATGAGCGGCCACATCAAGGGTAGCGACCTGGGAGTCTTTCACAATGAAGCCCATGTCGCCTTTTGGGGGATTCTGGTGAATTCTAAGTAGCTCCTTAGACTCTGCTCCCGGGCAGGGTTCATAGTAATATCTTGGGGGTGAGCTCGTGGATCCACCACCTGTGTCCGTGATACCTGTAGAGGGTTCTGGGCCCTAAGATTACTTGTTTGTCCATCGGGGTATGGGTAAAAATAGAAGCTAAGACTCATACTTACCTCCCAGACACTCCCGTTAACTCCCGACTGTCTGTTCATCCAGGAAGTAAGTAGTGAGCGTTCATCATTCACATGACAGGTGCAGCCAGTCACAGGCCACAACATCACCTGCATATGATCTCTGTGGCCAGTAATTGGCTGAAGCTGTCATGTGAATGAAGTCTGTTCACTGCTTCAGCGAGAATGAACATATCGGAAATCAGGAGTGAACGGGAGCATCCAGGAGGTAAGTATGAGTCTTAGCTTTTATTTTTACTCATACCACGATGGGCAAACGAGCAATGTTATGACCTGGAACACCCCTTTAATGATAAGACTTTTTCTTATGATGTTGTAAGCACCACCCTCCCTGTTTTCATTCATGTAGATGAAGCTTTCTTCTATAAATAAACTCATCTAATTAAGTTCGGAAGTTGATTTGTTTTTAATCCACCAAAAACTGTGGAGATTAGATCTATTTTTATCCTATTCATAGACCTAAAAGTTCTTGTTATGCAATGTGCCTGCAGGCTCTGTTATATAAAAACTGCAATTCATTCAGTCTCATGACAACTAAAGATACTTTTGCTGTAAAGAAAATGCCAGATTTAGTCAACATATTAAGTACACATAAATGGATAAAGTATGGATAGTTAATTAAATTCAGGATTAACAAGGCCACAGTGGTGGAGCATTCATCCAGCTCCTGCCTCCAACCACATTGAGGTCAGGAATAAGAAACTGTTCCCCTCAAATATGTGTTTTGGACTTGACTCTTAAAGGGGTTGTCTCACTACAAAGAATAGCTTTCAAAATGTAGGGAGTACTAAATGAAGACGTTTTCCAAATATATTGCGTTGTTCATCTTTCTTTGTTAAGGAGCTACAAGTGATTTTATCACCTTCTGTGCTCTCTCTGGTTCCCCAAGTGACAGACCTGTGTACTTCTCCCCTCTGCTGTTTGTTCTATCTGATAGCAGGGAGTGAAGTCATCACACAGGTAGCAGCCAGCAGTGTGAAAGCTTGTGTGTTATCTGATCTTTCAGACAAAAGACTAATTACTCTACTGTTTACATTAGCTCAGCAGCTTCTCCAGACCTCAGAGAAGGTAATTTTTTTTAATCTAGACTGATAAACATAGAAGTCTGAATACACAGAGCTCATATGCTAATTACAGACAGCTTGACCAGGAAGTGACAGAGCCAAGCAGCATTATTTCATTCATGCATCCTATGAAACCCCTTTAAGTATATCCAACAATTTGCTTTTGTCGTTTCAGGCCCCGCCTGTGAAGGAGGGGGATCTTCTGAGTCACACGTAGAATTTCGTTTAAAGCTGCACTAAGGAGTGGAGTTTTAAGGGCACCCCTGGTTTTTCACACCATTATATGAATTGGACTTCATTGCCGGGGAGCCCCAGGTTGCTATCCTCATTGCAGTCTCCTACGGCAACAGCTGATGACCAAACACAGTACAGAGTAAAAGGCAGGTCAGAGGTGTAGCAAGAAAAGAGTCATGGCAGGCAAGTCAGGGTAGCCAAATGTCAGGGCAGGCAACAGACATATAGTGAGGTCAGTGGAGTAGCCAAGAGCAGAACTGAAAATCATTTTACAGAATACACTTGGAGATTGCCAAGATAAGACAAGATCAAGGAGAAGGAAGTGTCCCTTTTAAAAATATATAGGAGTCCTCAGGCTATGTTTTCCAGTAAATTTTCAAATAAAATAACAGACACTAATACAGAAACGTAATGGAACTGATTGTAGTCATTGGGACTTGTCAAGCGATATTGCTATCTGTCGTGTGTTTTTGTTTATATACATATTTATATATATATATATATCATAGTTGCCAACTTTTGAAAGTGGAAAAGTGGGAGATTCTAAGGGGCGGCGCGATACGAAAAATTTGCATGGCCATGCCCATCTTGTTGGTGTGCCACGCCCCTTAGAAAAAGCCACACCCACTCCACCTAAATGCATAACAGCTCTGGAAGAAAGCCAGGTAGATGCCCCTCTAGCCAGGTAGTGCCCCTTATAGCCAGGTAGTGCCCGTTATAGCCAGGTAGTAGCCCCCTAATAGCCAGGTAGATGCCCCTATAGCCAGGTGACGCCCCTTATAGTCAGGTACTGCCCCCTAATAGCCAGGCAGTGACCCCTATAGCCAGGTAGTGCCCCCTCTTGTAGCCAGGTAGTTTCTTCTTGTAGCCAGGTAGTGCCCTCTTTGTAGCCAGGTAGTGCCCCATTGTAGCCAGGTAGTAGCCAGGTAGTGCCCCCTTGTAGCCAGGCAGTGTCCCCTTGTAGCCAGGTATTTCCCCCATGTAGCCAGGTATTGCCCCCAGTAGCCAGGTATTGCCCCCAGTAGCCAGGCATTGCCCACAGTAGACAGACATTGCCTCCAGTAGCCAGGTATTGCCCCAAGTAGCCAGGCATAGCCCCTAGTAGCCATGTATTGCCCCAAGTAGCCAGGCATTGACCCCAGTAGCCAGGCATTGTCCCAGTAGCCAGGCATTGCCCCCAGTAGCCAGGCATTGCCTCCAGTAGCCAGGCATTGTCCCCAATAGCCAGGCAGTGACCCCTGTAGCCAGTCATTGTCCCCAGTAGCCAGGTATTGTCCCCAGTAGCCAGGTATTGCCCCAAGTAGCCAGGTATTGCCCCCAGTAGCCAGGTATTGCTCCCAGTAGCCAGATATTGCACCCCGTAGCCCGGTATGGCCCCAAGTAGCCAGTTATTGCCCCCAGTTGCAAGGTATTGCCCCAGTAGCCAGGCATTGCCCCCAGTAGCCAGGCATTGCCCCAGTAGCCATGTATTGCCCTCAGTAGCCAGGCATTGCCCCCAGTAGCCAGGTATTTCCCCAGTAGCTAGGCATTGCCCACAGTAGCCAGGTATTGCCCCCAGTAGCCATACATTGCCTCCAGTAGCCAGGTATTGCCCCAGTAGCCAGGCATTGCCCCGAGTAGCCAGGTAGTGCCCCATGAAGCTAATAAACAAAAATAATTAAAACTACTCACCTCACCAGGCTTCCAGCAACCCGTCCAGCTCCCGGTGATCTCCTCAGCATCGCAGGGGAAGTGAGTGCAGCCCGCGCGTCACTCCCCCTGCGACGCTGATCTGTATGTACACCGGCGCTGTACATACAGGGGGAGAAGGGAGGAGGAGAACGATAACTCCTGCCTTCTCCCTGTACGGCAGCTGCACGCTCCGTGCAGCTGCTGACTGACTGTGCGGCTGCGGCCACACAAGTCAGTGAGACTCGCCGGGCGGGTGAGCGGCCGCGGCGCCCGCCTCACCCGCCTGTAGGAGCTGCCGCCTGTAGGAGCTGGTAATTTAAAGAACCCCCGCTGCCTGCTGGCGGCGGAAGGTTCGCCGAATCTGCCGGGGTGGCGGGGAGGACCTCCATTAGCGGGACCCCCTCGTGCCAAAAATGGGAGAGTTGGCATGTATGATATTATATATATATATATATATATATATATATATATATATATATATATACTCACACAACAAGACAAACACAACATTTGTCAGACAACAACATACACACTCCAGTACAGGATGAGGGAAAGCATGTTTTTCAAAGTCTCCTCCACAGTTATAAGCAATGAGAGCAATACAATTATTATGTATTGTGTGCAGTAAATCCTCATGGGACTTTCATGATTCAGGAGTGTTTACCAACCACAATTGCCAGTCTAAGAGAAACTTGAGTTTGCTGAAAAAATAAATTGCACCAAAATGGGAGATTTGTGGATCACACCATAGACAGATGTAAAAAGTATGTTTTATCCACATCAGGCTCAAAGAAGAAGTAAATGTATTGATTTACTGTTAGTGTTAGATTTTACAGGGATTACTAATTGATGCACATGGCAAAATTTGCTTCTGTCCTGCTTACTGTACAAGTTATTACCAAACAACAAATACAGCAGTATATAGCCGTCACTAAAATAGAAACATTGAACTAGTGGAATATTCAAAATGCATTGCTGCTATGCTTTATACAGGAAAAAAATATAGGCGTTTACTGCACAATTTGATCAAGTTGCATTTGTCAAGGTAGCCTTATCAGGTGAGTCCTTAGTTCTAATACCTTTCTGTGGGGCAAAGTCACTATACATACAAATTGCTCACTAAGGTCCTTCCTTATGTATGAAAATTGTCTATCAGTAAGACTATTATTATTGCCCACAGGAGCCAATAAGAGTTCAGCTTTCATTTCATATAGTGCTCTGATTGGTTGTTATGGGCAACAAAGACAGTCTTACTGATGTGCACTAGCATCTATGCAAGTTGCAAATGGATGTGCGGGCTATCTTGTTTTTTTTCTTGTACAAACAAAGTGAATAAGAGATTTAAGCTACTTAAAAGAGATTTCCAATGTCCCACATTGTTTGCATATTAATAGGATATGCCATCAATGTGTGATAGGTGCGGGTCCCAATTCTGGGACATGCACCTGTCTTGAGAACAAATCCCTGAAAGTCTCCATCCATGACCAATTGACCTACTCAAAATTCCCATTAAAGTGAATGTGAGAGTTCATATCACCTCACACCTATCACACACTGATTTCATATCCTATCAATATGCCAACATGGGAAAACCCTTTAACTATACATGTTTTCAACACTATTGACATGTTACTGGGCTACAAACAAATAAAAGGTATTATGTAGTGACAGGAATTATTCTTTTGTGGGAATTTTTGGGAATCACACATTAGTGGTCTATTCTTAAAGGAGTTGTATCATTTCATTAAATGGCCTTCAGAATAAGGGGACAGTGAAAACAAGCAACTTTGCAATTGGATGTCATTAGCAAAGCGGTCTTGTTCTCACAGTATTCCTTATCTTCTGTTTCTGTAAACAAACTTCTCCAGTGCTAGTCAGAAAGACAGATCCCATCTCCTTGCATTTCATTAACTGAGGGCTCTAATAATTTACATTCTGTTCTGCCCCTGGACTGCTGTATTCACGGAGCTTGCATTCCTGCCTCTCACTCAGAATTAGGGGTTGTGAATAATTTCACTCTATACAGTTAGCTGCCTCCTCATTGACACTGCAGCTGTCTCTATAATCAGAAAACAGGAGAATTATGCCCGGTGCCTTAATGCTCCTGCGTGTAAGGGACCAAAAAATGTTTCACTCTATACAGCTAAGTGCTTCTCATTGACACTGCAACTGTCTCTATAATCAGAAAACAGCATTATTGTGCCACAGTGCCTTAATGCTCCTGCGTGTTGGTGCCTTATGTAAACATGAAGGTAGACTGATCTGTGCTGGATCAACTGTAGCAACCGTCCAGTTGTGAGAGATCAGTGCTGAGTTCATGGAAGACTGTTTAGACTGAATGCAGGTATGTAAACAGCTCTTACAAAAAATAAGACTGCATAGGGAGAGGACAGTGACATGTGGGGGGGGGGACACACTGGAGCCAGCATGAACAGTGAAGGGGGATGATGTCACCCTTTTCAGTTAAGAAACGCCCAGCTGGGAGGGAAGAAACGCCC